>JAQSVH010226393.1:0-13309 GCA_029448705.1 Adansonia digitata
TATTAATATTTATATATTTTATAATTAAATTTAAATAAAATATATATTATTTTAATTTAAAATCATTGTTCCAACTAGGCTGAGCTAGTTTAAAACAAAAACATGAGAACCAAATCCCAGGCCCAATTAGGTTACGTGGGTAGCCCGACACTTTAGCAGGTCTATATATGATAAAATAATAATTTATCAAAAAAAATTATATTATGAGCTTTGAAAACGTTGTCAATAAAGTATATTATTGATTTATCATATTTTTTAACTTAATTAGTTAAACTCATTATTAATTAGTTTATGAATATTAGCTGTAAAATTTTAAATACTTTTTTTGAATATTATTATTATTATTATTTCAAGTAATGATTATTAGAATGATAATTGTATAACAAAATAATAAACTAAAAAATATGAAAGTTATTATAGATAATCCGTATAAAAAACGAATCAAATATTAAATATTGAATATTGAATATTAATACTATAATAATTTAATTAAAAAATAAAAATTTAATTTATATTTTATATATGATTAAACCTACTTATGAGTTGGGTCAGCCATGGCTTGAATTTTTTAAAATATCAAGTGCAGGCCCTTATTGAATGTGCCTGAACCTGTCTGTTCAAGTTAAAATTATTGTTCATCACATTAAAGAATTTTTTATTAATATTTATATATTTTATAATCAAAATAAAATAAAACTTTATTTTAATTTAAAATAACTGTTTCGAGTCGGATTGGGCTAATTTGAAACCAAAATATGAGAACCCAAGCCCAAGCCTAATTGAGCCAAGTTGATAGCTTGATCCTTGAGCATGTCTATATATGATAAAATCATAATTTATTGAAAAATAAATCATATCATGAGCTTTGAAAGCATTATTAATAAAGTATATCATTAATTTATCATGTTTTTAATTTAATTAGTTAAATTCTTTAAATATTGAGAGCTTATGCATGTTAGTAGTAAAATTTTAAATACTTCTTTGAATAATAATAATAATAATATTATTATTATCATTATTTTTATTTAAAATAATGATAATTAGAGTCTGATAATAATATAACAAAGTAACAAGATAAATTAAAAACATTAAAGCCATAATAGATAATACCATATCAAAAATAAAAAAAATCATATGTTAAACTAGCAACTAGACCTACCCATGAGACAGATGACTTGCCCATAGGCTAGACAGCCTGCCCAACATAATAGGCCTAGCACGATCAAGCACAAGTCTTAAATTTGAAGTTTTAAGAATGCTCGACCTGAATCAGTATTTTTTTTAAATAAAATAATATACTTTATTTAAATTTAATTATAAAATATGTAAATATTAATATAAAAATAACTTTTAATATTATGAACAATGATTTGTACTTAAATTGGTCGACTAAGACAAATTCGGCCCTCAGCTTAGAATTCAAAAATTTTTTGGGCCATGCATAGGCCCATAAAACTGAACTAAGATTTTTTTGGGTCAAACAAGGCCAAATTCGTGCCTAATCTTAGAATTCAAAATTACGGGAAAGTGATTACATTTAACATAAAATAAAAAAAATGCTGTAAAATATACTTAAACCCGAACCTGACCTGAACCTGAACCTAAACCTGAATGCAAACTCAAATTGGCCCAAACCCGAATTGGCTCGAACTCGAATAGGCCTGAACCTGAATTAGCCTGAACTCGAATTGGCCCGAACCCGAAAGAACTCAAACCCGAATAGACTCAAACTCGATCAGCCAGAATCGAAAAAAACCCAAACCCAAAATGACCCGTCCCAAACTCGCCCAATTGCCACCTCTAAACCATACATGGTTTTGATGCTTTGGTTCTCAAAGAAAAGTTTGGCTGTCAAATGGGGTAACTTAGATATTATTTTGGTGAATGGGCATTATAAGCACTTTCACCTCATAAGGATACAAGGTTTTGATCCTTTGATTTGGCAATTGGTGTTTTTCGTTACACCATTTCCTTTAAAACCAAAGTTTGTCCGTTAAATGGGATAAACATGGATCTTTGCAATAATCTCTATTCTTTTGGAGATTGGGCACTATAAACACATTCTACTCATTAGATTGCATGGCTTTGATGTTTAGTTTTGTAGGAAAAGCTTTTTTTTACCATTTTCATTAGAATCAAAGTTCATCCCTCAAATGGGACAAACTTGGATTCTCATAACAAACTCCATTCTTTTGGTGATTAAGCACTATAAACCCATTCTCCTTATTAGGATACATGGCTTTGATGCTTTGGTTTTGCAAGAAAAGCTTTTCTTTCCACCATTTTTCGTAGAATCAAAGTTCATTCGTCAAATAGGACAAACATGGATTATCATAATAATCTCTATTCATTTGGTGATTGGGCACTATAAACACATTCTCCTCATAAGGATACATGGTTCTGATGCTTTGATTTGGCAAGAGAAACTTTTCATTCCATCATTCTCTTTAGAATCAAAGTTCCTCCTTCAAATGGGATAAATATGGATTCTCATAATAAACCCCATTCTTTTGGTGATTAGGCACTATAAACCCATTCTCTTTATTAGGGTACATGGCTTTGATGCTTGGTTTTGCAAAAAAAACTTTTCTTTCCACCATTTTCCATAGAACCAAAGTTCATTTCTCAAATAGGACAAACATGGATTATCATAATAATCTCCATTTTTTTGGTTGTTACGCATTATAAACACATTCTCCTCATAGGGATACATAGTTTTGATGCTTTTATTTAGTAAGATAAGCTTTTTATTCCACCATTTTCCTTAGAATCAAAGTTCAGCTATCAAATGGGACAAATTAGGAATCTCATTATAATCTCCAATCTTTTGGTGATTGTTCACTATAAACGCAATCTCCTCAACAGGATACATGGTTTTGATGCTTCGATTTAGTAAGAAAAGTTTTTCATTCCACCATTTTCCTTAGAATCAAAGTTTAACTATCAAATGGGACAAACTTAGATTATGGTAATAATCTCCATTCTTTTGGTGAATGGGCATTATAAACACTTTATCCTCATAGGGATACAAGGTTGTGATGGTTTGATTTGGCAAGAGGTGTTTTTCATGACACCATTTTTTTAGAATCAAAGTTCATTCATCAAATGGGATAAACTTGGATTCTTGTAATAATCTCTATTCTTTTAAAGATTAGGCACTATAAACATATTCTTCTCATTAGATTGCATGGCTTCGATGCTTTAGTTTTATAGAAAAAGCTTTTTTTTCACCATTTTCCTTAAAATAAAAGTTCATCCCTTAAGTGGGACAAACTTGGATTCTCATAATAATCTTCATTCTTTTGGTGATTGGGCACTATGAACCTATTCTCCTCATTGGGATACATAGCTTTGATGCTTTGGCTTTGTAAGAAAAGCTTTTCTTTTCACCGTTTTTCATAAAACCAAAGTTCATCTATCAAATGTGACAAAAATGGCTCATCATAAAAATCTCCGTTCATTTAGTGATTGGGTATTATAAAAACATTCTCCTCCTACGAAAACATGATTTTGATGCATTGATTTGGCAAGAAAAGCTTTTCATTCACCCATTTTCTCTAGAATCAAAGTTCAGCACTGAAATTGGACAAACATGGATTCTCATAATAATCTCTGTTCTTTTGGTTATTGGGCACTATAAAACACTCTCCTTATAAGGATACACTATTTTGATGCTTTGATTTGGCAAGAAAAGCTTATCATTTCACTATTTTCCTTAAAATTAAGGTTTAGCTATCAAATAGGATAATTTTTTATTCTTATAATAATCTTCATCTTTTTGGTGATTAGGCACTATAAACACAATTGCTTTATTAGGATACACAGTTTTGATGCTTTGATTTGGCCAAAGAAGCTTTTCATTCCACTATTTTCCTCACAGAGTTCAGTTGTTAAATAGGACAAGTTTAGATTCTTGCAATACTCTCCCTTCTTTTGGTGATTGGGCACTATAAACATATTCCCCTTATTAGGATACACAATTTTGATGCTTCTCATTCCACTATTTTCCTTACAAAGTTTAGTTGTCAAATGGGACAAGTTTGGGTTCTCAGAATAATCTCTCTTCTCTTGCTGATTGGGCATTATAAATACATTGCCCTTATTAGGATACATGGTTTTGATGCTTTGATTTTGCAAGAGAAGCTTTTCATTCCACCATTTTCCTTAGGAACAAAGTTCATCTATCAAATAGGAGAAGCATGAATCCTCGTAATCATATCCATTATTTTGGGGATTAGGTGCTATAGACACATTCTCCTCATTAGGATGCTTCAGTTTTCCAAGAAAAGCTTTTCCTCCTACCATTTTGCTTAAGATCAAAATTTAGCCATCAAATGGGACTTGGATTCTCGTAACGATCTCCATTCATTTCATGATTGGGCACTATTAACACATTCTCCTCATAGGGATACATAGTTTTGATGCTTTGATTTGGCAAAAGAAGCTTTTCATTTCACCATTTTCTTTAGAATCAAAGTTCATCCCTAAAATGGGACAAGCATGGATTTTCATAATAATCTTCATTCTTTTGGTGATTGGGCACTATAAACACATTCTCCTTATGAAGATACACTATTTTTATGCTTTTGTTTTATACGAAAAGCTTTCCTTTCCTCCATTTTCCATAGAATCAAAGTTCGCCCATCAAATGGGGCAAACATGGATTCTGATAATAATCTCCGTTCTTTTGGTTATTGGGCACATCAAAAACATTCTCCTTAGTGGGATACACAATTTTGATGCTTTGATTTGGCAAGAGAAGCTTTTTATTCCACCATTTCCCTCAGAATCAAAGTTTAGTTGTCAAATTGGACAAGTTTGGACTCTCGTAATAATCTCCCTTCTTTTGGTGATTGGGCACTTTAAACACATTTCCCTTATTGAGATACACAGTTTTAATGATTTGATTTGGCAAAAGAAGCTTTTCATTCCACCATTTTTCTTAGAATTAAAGTTCAACTATCAAATGGGAAAACATGGATTCTCATAATAATATCCATTCTTTTGGGGATTGGGTGCTATAGACAAATTTTTCTTATTGGGATGCTTCGATTTTCCAAGAAAAGCTTTTATTCCCACCATTTAGCTTAGTATCAAAATTTGTACATTAAATGGGACTTAGATTCTTGTAACAATCTCCATTCATCCGGTGATTGGGCACTATAAACACACCTTTCTTATTGGGATACATGGTTTCGATGCTTTGATTTGGCAAGAGGAGCTTTTCATTCCACTATTTTCTTTAGAATCAAAGTTTAGCTGCCAAATGGACAAACATGGATTCTAGTAATGATCTCCATTCTTTTGGTGAATGGGCATTATAAACATTTTCTCCTCATAAGGATACAAGGTTTTGATGCTTTGATTTGGCAAGAGGTGTTTTATGTTTCACCATTTTCTTTAGAATCAAAGTTCATTTGCCAAATGAGACAAATTTGGATTCTTGCAATAATCTCCATTCTTTAGGAGATTGGGCACCATAAACATGTTTTACTTATTAGGTTACATAGTTTTCATGCTTTGGTTTTAAAGGAAAAGCTTTTTCTTTTCACCATTTTCCTTAGAATCAAAGTTTATCCCTCAAATGGGACAAACTAAATTCTTGTAATAATCTTCAATCTTTTGGTGATTGGGCACTATAAACACATTCTCCTCATTGGTACACATGGTTTTAAGGCTTTGACTTTGCAAGAGATGTTTTTCATTCAACCATTTTCTTTAGAATCAAAGTTGGTCTGCTAAGTCAGACAAACATGGATTATCATAATAATCTCTATTTATTTGGTGGCTGGGCACTATAAACGCATTCTCCTTACTTGGATACATGGTTTTGATGCTTTGGTTTTGAAAGAAAGCTTTTCTTTCCATCGCTTTCCTTAGAATCAAAGTTTATTTGTCAAATGGGATAAACATGGATTATTATGATAATCTCTAATCATTTGGCGATTGGGCACTATAATCATATTCTTCTCATTGGGATATATGGTTTTGATGCTTTGGTTGTTCAAACGAATCTTATCTTTCCACCATTTTCCTTAGATCCAATGTTCATCTGTCAAATAGGATAAACTTGGATTCTCATAATTGTCTACATTATTTTGGCAATTAGTCACTATAAACATGTACTCCTCATTTCGATACATGGTTTTGCTGCTTTGATTTGACAAAAGAAGCATTTATTTCCATCATTTTCCCTAGAACCAATTTTCATCCGTCAAATGGGATAAACAAGGATTATTATGATAATCTCCAATCATTAAGGGATTGGACAATATAATCATATTCTTCTCATTACAATACATGGTTTTAATGCTTTTGTTTTGAAAGAAAAGCTTCTTTTTTCACTATTTTCCTTAAAATCAAAATTTGTCCCTCAAATGGAAAAACTTAGATTATCGTAATAGCTTCATTCATTTGGTGATTGGGCACTATAAACACTTTTTCCCCATTAGGATACACGATTTTTATACTTTGCTTTTGCAAGAATAGCTTTTCTTTTCACCATTTTCCTTAGAATCAGAATTCGTCCGTCAAGTGGGACAAACAAGGATTATTATAATAATCCCCATTCATTTGGTGATTGGGCACTATAAACATATTCCCCTTATTAGATACATGGCTTTGATGCTTCAGTTTTAAGAGTAAATCTTTTTTCTCCTCCATTTTGCTTAGAATCAAAGTTCATCCTTGAATGAGACAAACTTGGATTATCACAATAGTCTTTATTCATTTGATAAATGGGCACTATAAACACAATATCCTCATCGGGATACATGGTTTTTATACATTGCATTTGCAAGAAAACCTTTCATTCCACCATTTTTCATAGAATCAAAGTTTGTCCATCAAGTGGGAACATTGATTATTATAATAATCTCCACTCATTTAATGATTAGGCATTATAAACATATTCTCCTTATTGGGATACATGGTTTTGACGCTTTGGTTTTCTAAGAAAAGCTTTTCTTTCCACCATTTTCCTTAGATTCAATGTTTCTCTATCAAATGAGATAAACTTGGATTCTCATAATTATCTCCATTATTTTTGTGATTAGGCATCACAAACACATACTCCTCATTTAGATACATGGTTTTGATGTTTTGATTTGGCAAGATAAGCTTTTTTTTCCACCATATTCCTTAGAATCAAAGTTCATCCGTCAAGTGGGACAAACATTGATTATTATAATCGTTTCCATTTTTTTTGTGATTTGGCACATAAACACATTCTCCTAACTGGGATACACGGTTTTGATGCTTTGGTTTTGAAGCAAAAGCTTTTTTTCCACCTTTTTCCTTAAAATCAAAGTTTATTTATCAAACGGGATAAACATAGATTATCATAATAGTCTTTATTCATTTGCTGATTAGGCACTATAAACCCAATCTCCTCATTGGGATACACAGTTTTTATGCATTATCTTTGTAAGAAACGTTTTTCTTTCCACCATTTTCCTTAGAATCAAGGTTTATTCATCAAGTGTGACAAACATTGATTATTATAATAATCTCTATTCATTTGATACTTAGTTGTTATAAACACATTCTCCACATTAGGATACCTGGTTTTGATGCTTTGGCTTTGAAAGAAAAGTTTTTTTCCCACCATTTTCCTTAGAATCAAAGTTCATCCGTCAAATGGGACAAACTTGGATGATCATAATAGTCTCTATTCATTTTGTGATTGCGCACTTCAAACACATCCTCCTCATTAGGAGACATAGTCTTGATTGCTTTGGTTTCCAAGAAAAGCTTTTCTTCCCACATTTTACTTAGTATCAAAATTTGTCCATTAAATGGGACTTGGATTCTCATAACAATCAACATTCATTTGGTGATTAGGGATGAGAAACAGATCCTCCTTATTGGGATACATGGTTTTGATGCTTTAACTTGGCAAGAGATGATTTTTATTCCACCATTTTTCTTAGAATCAAAGTTCATCCCTCAAATAGGATAAACTTGGATTCTCATAAGAATCTCCACTCTTTTAGTGATTGGGCTCCATAAACACATTTCTCTCATTGGCATACATGGTTTAGATGCTTTGACGTGGCAAAAAATGCTTTTAATTCCACCATTTTTCTTAGAATCATAGTTTGTCTATCAAATGGAACAAACTTGGATTCTTATAATAATGTCTATTCTATTTGTGGTTGGCATCATAAGCATATTGTCCTCATTGGAATACATGGTTTTTATACTTTGCTTTTGCAAAAAGAAAGCTTTTCTTTTCACCATTTTCCTTAGAATCAAATTTTATCTTTCAGATGGGACAAACTCAGATTATCGTAATAGTCTCTATTCATTTTGTGATTAGGCACTATAAACACAATCTCTTCATTGGGATACATAGTTTCTATACATTGCTTTTGCAAGAAAAGCTTTTCTTTCCACCATTTTTCTTAAAATCAAAGTCCGTCCGTCAAGTGTGATAAACATGGATTATTATAATAATCTTCATTCATTTGATGATTAGATACTATAAACATATTCTCCTTATTAGTATAAATGGTTTTAATGCTTTGGTTTTGAAAGGAATGTTTTTTCCCACCATTTTCCATAGAATTAAAGTTCATCCCTCAAATAGGGCAAACTTGGATTATCATAATAGTCTCCATTAATTTGGTGATTGCACACTTTAAACATATTTTCCTCATTGGGAGACACGATCTTGATTCTATGGTTTTCTAAGAAAAGCTTTTCTTCCTACCATTTTACTTAATATTAAAATTTGTGCATTAAATGGGACTTAGGTTCTCATAAGAATCACCATTCATTTGGTGATTAGGCACTATAAACACATCCTCCTCATTGAGGTACATGGTTTTGATGCTTTAACTTGGCAAAAGAAGATTTTCATTCCACCATTTCCCTTAGGATCAAAGTTCATCCCTTAAAAGGGACAACCTTAGATTCCTATAACAATCTTTACTTTTTTGGTAATTGGGTTCCATAAACACATTTTCCTTATTGGCAAACATGGTTTGATGCTTTGACTTGGCAAAAATGCTTTTTCATTCCACCATTTTCATTAGAATCAATATTCGTCTGTCAAATGGGATAAACCTGGATTCTCATAAAAATATCTATTCTTTTTGTGATTGGGCACTATAAACACAATCTCCTTATTGGGATACATAGTTTTTGTGCATTGTCTTCACAAGAAAAACTTTTCTTTCCACCATTTTCCTTAGAATCAGAGTTCATCCGTCAAGTGGGACAACCATGGATTATTATAATAATCTCCATTCCTTTGATGACTGGGCACTATAAACACATTATCAATATTGGGATCCATGGTTTTAATGCTTTAGTTTTGACTTAGAATAAAAGTTCATCTGTCAATTAGGACAAACTTGGATAATCATAATAGTCTCTATTCATTTGGTGATTGCACACTTTAAAAACATACTCCTTATTGGGTGACACGATCTTGATGCTTTGGTTTCCAAGAAAAGCTTTCTTCCCACCATTTTACTTAGTATCAAAATTCGTCCGTTAAAAGGGACTTGGGTTCTCATTACAATCACCATTTATTTGGTGATTAGGCATTACAAAGCATCTTCCTCGTTGGGATACATGGTTTTGATGCTTTGACTTGGCGAGAGAAGATTTTCATTCCACTATTTTTCTTAGAATCAAAGTTTGTCCCTTAAATGGGACAAACTTGGATTCTTATAACAATCTCCACTGTTTTGGTAATTAGGCTCCATAAACACATTATCCTTATTGGCATACATGGTTTTGATGCTTTGACATGGCAAGAGATGCTTTTTGTTCCACCATTTTCCTTAGAATTAAAGTTCATTTGTCAAATGAGACAAACTTGAATTCTCACAATAATATCCACTTTTTTGTGATTGGGCACTATAAACACATTCTCCTCACTAGGATACATGGTTTTTACACTTTTCTTTTGCAAGAAAAGCTTTTTTTTCACCATTTTCCTTAGAATCAAATTTTGTTTGTCAAATAGGACAAATTCAATTATCCTTATAGTCTCTATTCATTTAATGATTGGGGACTATAGACACAATCTCCTCATTGAGATACATAGTTTTTATATATTGCCTTTAGAAGAAAACTTTTCTTTCCACTATTTTCCTTAGAATCAAAGTTCATCCGTCAAGTGGGATACACATGGATTATTATAATTATCTCCTTTCATTTTATGATGGGGCACTATAAACACATTCTCCTCATTGGAATACATGGTTTTGGTGCTTTGGTTTTGAAAGAAAAGTTTTATTTCCACCATTTTCCTTAGAATCAAAATTCATCCCTTAAATGAGACAAACTTGGATTATCATAATAGTCTGATTCATTTGGTGATTGCGCATTTTAAACAGGTTTTCCTCATTGGAAGACATAGTCTTGACTCTTTGGTTTTCCAATAAAAGCTTTTTTTCCCCACCATTTTACATAATATCAATATTTATTTGTTAAATGGGACTTATTTTCTCATAACAATCACCATTCACTTGGTGATTAGGCACTACAAACACATCCTCCTCATTGGGGTACATGGTTTTGATGCTTTAACTTGGCAAGAGAAGATTTTTATTCCACCATTTTCCTTAGAATCAAAGTTCATCTCTTAAATGGGACAAACTTGGATTTCTATAACAATCTCCACTTTCTTGGCGATTGGGCTCTATAAACATATTCTCCTCATTAGCAAACATGGTTTTGATGCTTTGACTTAGCAAGAGATGCTTTTTGTTCCACCATTTTTGTTAGAATTAATGTTCGTCTATCAAATGGGACCAACTTGGATACTCATAAAAATATCCATTCTTTTTATGATTGGGCACTATAAACACATTCTCCTCATTGCGATACATGGTTTTTATGCTTAGCTTTTGCAGGAAAAGCTTTTTTTTCACCATTTTCCTTAAAATCAAAGTTCATTTGTCAAATAGGATAAACATGGATTATTATGATAGTTTCTTATTATTTGGCAATTGGGCACTATAATCACATTCTTTTCATTGGGATACATGATTTTGATGCTTTGATTTTCCAAGAAAAGCTTTTCTTTTCACCATTTTTCTTAGGATCAATGTTCATCTGTCAACTAGAATAAACTTGGATTCTCATAATTATCTCCATTATATTCATGATTGGGCATTATAAACGCATACTCTTTAATTTGATACATGCTTTTAATGCTTTGATTTGGCAAGATAAGCTTTTTTTCCACCATATTCCTTAGAATCAAAGTTCATCCGTCAAGTGGGACAAACATGGATTATTATACAAATCTCCTTTAATTTGATGATTGGGTAATATAAGCACATTCTCCTTATTGGGATACATGGTTTTGATGTTTTGATTTTCCAAGAAAAGCATTTTTTCCACTATTTTCCTTAGGTTCAATGTTCGTACGTCAACTAGGATAAACTTAGATTCTCATAATTATCTCTATTATATTGGTGATTGGGCACTATGAACACATGCTTCTTGTTTGGATACAACCTTTTAATGCTTTGACTTAGCAAGAGAAGCTTTTTTTTCTACCGTGTTCCTTAGAATCAAAGTTCATCTGTTAAACGGGACAAACATAGATTATTATAATTATCTCCATTCATTCGGTGATTGGGCACTATAAACACATTCTCCTAATTGGGATACATGGTTTTGATGCTTTAGTTTTGAAGGAAAAGCTTTTTTTTCCACCTTTTTCCATAAAATCGAAGTTCATCTCTCAAAATGGGACAATCTCAGATTATCTTAATAGTCTCTATTCATTTGGTGATTGGGCATTATAAACACAACTCCTCATTGGGATACACAGTTTTTATACATTGTCTTTCCAAGAAAAGCTTTTCTTTTCACTATTTTCCTTAAAATCAAAGTTTATTCATCAAGTGGGACAAACATTGATTATTATAATAATCTCCATTCATTTCATGATTGGGCACTATAAGCATATTATCCTTATCTGGGTACACGATTTTGATGCCTTCATTTTCTAAGAAAAGCATTTTTTCCACCTTTTTCCTTAGGTTCAATGCTCGTTCGCTAACTGGGATAAACTTGGATTCTTATAATTATCTCCATTATGTTGGTGATTGGGCACTATAAACACATACTCCATATTTGAATACAAGCTTTTGATGCTTTGATTTAGCAAGAAAGACTTTTTTTCTGCCGTATTCTTTAGAATCAAAGCTTGTCCATCAAGTATGACAAACATGGATTATTATAATCATCTCTATTCATTTGGTGATTGGGCATTATAAACACATTCTCCTTATTGGGATACATAGTTTTTTTATGCTTTGGTTTTGAAGGAAAAGCTTTTTTTTTCCATCCTTTACCTTAAAATCAAAGTTCATCTCTCAAATAGGGAATACTCAGATTATCTTAATAGTCTCCATTCATTTAGTGATTGAGCACTATAAACATAATCTCCTCATTGGGATGCACAATTTTTATACATTGCCTTTGCAAGACAAGCTTTTCTTTCCACCATTTTTGTTAGAATCAAAGTTTATCTTTCAAGTGTGACAAACATGGATTATTATAATCATTTCCTTTCATTTGGTGATTGGGCACTATAAATACATTCTCTTAATAGAGATACATGGTTTTAACTCTTTAGCTTTAAAGGAAAAGCTTTTTTTTCCATCGTTTTCCTTAAAATCAAATTTTATCTCTCAAGTGGGACAAACTCAGGTTTTCGTAATAGTCTCCATTCATTTGGTGATTAGGCACTATAAACACAATCTTTTTATTGAGATACGTAGTTTTTATACATTGCCTTTGCAGGAAAAGCTTTTCTTTTTACCATTTTCCTTAGAATCAAAGCTCATTCGTCAAGTGGGATAAACATGGATTATTATAATAATCTCCATTCATTTGATAATTGGGCATTATAAACACATTCTCCATATTGGGATACATGGTTTTGATGCTTTGGTTTTGAAATAAAAGTTTTCTTTCCACGATTTTCCTTAGAATCAAAGTTTGTTCCACAAATGAGACAAACTTGGATTATCATAATAGTCTCCATTCATTCGGTGATTGGGCACTATAAACACATTCTCTTTTTAGGGATGCACTGTTTTGATGCTTTAATTTGGCAAGAGAAGCATTTAATTCCATAATTTTCCTTGGAATCAAAGTTCAGCTGTCAAATAGGATAAATTTGGATTCTCATAATAATCTCCATTCTAGTGGTGATTGAGCACTATAAACACATTTTCCTTATTGGGATACATGGTATTTGTAGACACCTTATTTTGTCCGGGCTAATTTTTAATAATCTAGAGTATAGACGTAAGAGGGGGCGGTGTCGCCT
>JAQSVH010226446.1:8309-22645 GCA_029448705.1 Adansonia digitata
GTGATGCAACACCTTATTGCTATTGTTGATTTGAGTATTTACTTGCCTGAACGGGTTACTTTTAGATTCTCTGCAGCGACGAGAGAATCATTCGCTTTACATCAAATTTATTCATGGGATTTCAGTTCAAGCTTGGAAATTGATAGTAATATAACTCATCGCTGCCGCACCTGCGGAACCCAGTCTTAACCGGAAAAGAAGGAAAAATAGGACAGGTTTAGCGGTGGGATTGGGAATTGCTGGTGCCTTGGCTGGTAGGATGGTTTTGGTTTGGCTTGCAAGTCTATACAGAAAGTGATTTTGGAAGGACGAAGACGATGGCCATGTCATTGATGAGGGAATAGTGGAAGAATTTGAGAGGGGAACAGGGCCGAGGAAGTTGTCATATACGGAACTCGCTCATGCTACTGACAATTTTAAGAATGTAGGGAAGCTAGGAGAGGGAGGGTTTGATGGGGTTTATAAAGGATTTTTGGGGATTCAAGCTCCAACGTTGCTATCAAGAGGGTTTCAAACGGATCAAAACAGGGGATAAAGGACTACGCATTAGAAGTAAATACCATCAGTCGATTGAGGCATAGAATCAAGTGCAACTTATCTGCTGGTGCCATGACAGAAAAGAGCTCCTGCTTGTCGATGAGTTTATGCCCAATGGTAGCTTAGATTCTCACTTCTTCACCGAAAATAGCTTATTGACGTAGGAGATCATGTACCAAATTGCTCAAGGATTGGCTTCGGGACTGCTGTACTTGCATGAAGTTTGGGACTAATACGTTGTTCATAGAGATATAAAATCAAGCAATGTTTTGCTGGATTCTGATTTCAATGACAAGCTCGGAGATTTCGGGCTAGTAAGGCCAGTAGACCATGCAAAAGGATCACAAACAACAGTCTTGGCTGGAACAATGGGCTACCTTGCTCCCGAATGCCATATAGCAGGCAAGACCAGCAAACAATCAGACGTTTATAGTTATGGTGTCGTAGCTGTGGAGCTAGCTTGTGAAATAAAACTGATCATCGACCGAAAGGGCGCCGGAGAAGATAATAAAGTGACTTTGGTGGAGTGGGTTTGGGAGCTATATGGAAAAGGCAAACTGCTGGAAGCATGCGACCCAGAAGGCTACGTGGGGAATTTGTTGAGCCAGAATGGAGCACCTGATGATTGTCGGACTATTGTGCGCCCACCCAGGTGAAAACTCGAGGCCTTCGATACAGCAAGCCATTCACGTACTCAATTTCTGGGCTCCATTGCCGATTCTCCCATCAAAGATGCCAGTGCCAACATATTATGCTCCTCCGTTGAACGTTCCTGCATTTCCATTGTCTTCAGGCTAGCACCAGTTCCTCACAGTTTACCAAATCTTCAGCTTCTTCTGCATCTGCATCTACATCTCTTTGGTTAGTTCCTCGCGTTTAAAATTAATTTCATTTCATTTGTTTCTTGTTAATTCTTCAATTGCGTTGTTTTATCTTTTCCCAAAATCAATCACTTTGAACTCTTATTTTTGGAGAACATACTGTTTATTTGTACTGGGTTCCTCTCAATTAAAACTTGCAGGAGGAATGGAGGATGCTGAATTTACGATTAATGTAAATTACATAGTTAAATGGTTACTGCTATATTGAAGTTCTTTTCAGAACTCTTTAATTTGGGATTTTCCAAGCTGATTTATTTTACCACGTTTAAAAGGTGTCTTTATAGGAGATTTTGGATTTAGATTTCAAACTTTTTTTTCTCCAAATAAATTTGCTTACGGGCTCGAGCAGGTAACTCAACGTAGCTTGATTATATAAAGTTTTAAATAAATTTCTTATCAATTTGAAGCAGTTTAAATTGATATTTAATAATTAAAAATATTTTTATTTAAATTTAATTATAAAATATATAAATATTAATATAAAAATATATTTTATTTTTTTATTAATTAAAAACAGTAAATATAGATGATCAAAGCAGTTTAAATCAAAACCGAACCTAGATAAAAAATTTAAAATTTTTTTAAACTATAAACCTCTGTTAGTAAACTATAATATTCTTTGTGCAAAATAACTTTTTTTTTTCCTTTTTTTGTGTTTTTGTCTGATAGAAGAAAAATTATGTGATTAAAACAGCATACTGCCTTCGGATTTCAAATAATTTGAATTTAATGGTTCCAAGCATTCGAAATAATCCTATCAACATTCGCCACGTTGCCAAGGACTCGATCTTGACCGGCGCAAGCCAATGTCAATTTGTAAGTTGACGTAATAATAAATGTATTTTTATATTTTTATATCTTCTTATGTTACAATTATATTTATAATATTATATATAAATTTTAATATATTAATAATTTATATTATATAAATTTTAAAATATTTATATATGCTTATCATTTTTTATTACTTTTTACATCATGACATGCATTTATTAGATTTTAATTTTTTTTTATCACATACGAATCATTTAATCTTTTGGTTTCTACCATTACGAGTTATACCAAAGAGTAAAGGGTTCGTCTTGTCTCAGCCACTGCATACCGTCGAGTCTCCAAATTTTGTTATTTTTTTATGGATCCCATAAATATACATCAATTATTATTATTATTTTAATTTTTTATATTTAATATGTTATTTTAGTAAATCCAAACAGTAATAATCCATTAATGATATTTTATAATATTATTTTGATCAATATTATTAGATACTAATAAATATGTTTTATTAATAATATTATATTTATCGTTATAAATTAAAGAAATAAAAATGATGCTTTTAGTGCAATTTGTTATTAGAAAACATGTAATGAATTGCAACCATAAAGAGCATCTAATAAAAGTAAATTATAAAAAAATAAAATCAAACTAACTAAAAATGAATAAATCGCTATATATATATATAATGCAATATCAATTTTAATATAAATTTTCCATAAAATTATTCAAATATATTATATAAATTAAAAAGTATCGTATATCTCATTTACAATAATTATAATAAAATATTAAAATACATTTATATAAAATGGTGCATCGTACCAGGCTATATTTATGGTGAGACATGTTACATATATATAAAATCTAGCTGAACAAATGTTACACATTCCAAGGGTGAAATTCGTTGCAGGTCTCGGCGATAATTTACAGTGCACTTGTAAATAATTGGTCAAGGGAAACTACTTGCAGCCTAAACTTCCGATGAAATTTTTTCAACCTGCCAGTATACGGCTACCTTTTCCCTGATTTCAAATCCTAAAGACGTACTTGCTTCAATATTTATTTTCTTTTCCTTCCCCATCTTACATCTTTGCTGTTCAATAACCTAACATCCTGATAACATCCTTAATTGGATGTATTAATTTTGATTCAAATTTTAAAAATTTAAATTTAAATTTAATTTTATTTAAAAATATCAAGTTAATAAAGATAATGCTTATAATATAAATTATTAATTTATTTTATTTTCATAGTTTAGAATTATCATTTTGGATTATAATAAAATATCAAATATCATTTGCTATGCATAAATTAATCGTATTCCTATTTTTGTTACATAAAATGCAATAATTATACATTGCATGTAGTGAATAAAATATATAACTATGCTATTATGACAATTTTTTGACATGTGGTTAATTTAAATTTTTGAATTGTTATTGGAATTTTGAAATATATTATATTAGTTGGAATAGAATTAATTTTATTCATAATTACAAATAGTGCTAAGAATTTCTCACATTTTTTATTTTTTAAACTTTTTAAATTTTAAAATTTTTAGAGTACTCATTTTACAAACTTTATTCTGAAATCTAAAATCTCTCTAATTTTTATTTAAATAATATTTTATTTATCATAGTATAAAAGATTGTTAAATGATAATATCTGTTTAAGTAAAAGGGTATTCGAATATGCAAAAATTTGAAAAATCGAATAAGATATCTATTTATTTTTATTAAAAATTATAATTTCTATTTTTATTTTTAATATTCCTTAATATTTTTTATATTTTAATAAAATTTTAAATAAATTTGACTTTATCAAGTAATTTGTTTAAATTTGATTTGATTCGAAATTTAAAATTGAGAAATTGAATTCAAATTATTCGAACTCATATAACTCGAGTATCAAATCTGATTAATCTAAACAATAGAATCTGATTAATTTAAACATTAAGTTACTCGAAATTAAATGATCCAAACCAAAAAATAGTTTGAAAATTTAAAGATTCAAATTAACTCAACCTAAATTAACTCGACTCAAAATCAATCTGACATGCTCAATTGATAAGTCTATTCTCAACCGGTATCAACATTCATTGAATCATTGTTTCAGCGTCTACTAAACTTCATAAGCATAGAACTATACATTTTTGGCAAGTGATAAGGCATCTCGGGATTTATTTGGAAAAATTTTCATTAATTTTTTTAAGTTTCTAATCTATCTGTAATTATCAATCCTATTTACTGAACTTAGAAAAATATTCGATTCTAATTTTTTTCAAATACATACTTTTTAAAAGTGTATCAATCGAGCTAATTATCAAGTTTTATGGGCTGAACGGGAGACATCAAAATCGAAGGTTACATATAATTGGACAAAAGTACTGCTACCAAAGATCGCCCAATGGGAATACCCCTTGTTTTTAACAACTTGCATCATAATGGCAGCCCACGGTAATGGCCTTTGACCATGAAAAATATCGACCACTAGTGTTAATGAAAATTGATCATTTATATTTAATATTATTTGTCAAACAAGTAGTCTTGATTACTTTTATTTAATTGTATAGCAATTTAGACTTTCTGGAAGACGGCTCCTGGAGAAGGTAAGAACCATGAACACTTGGCATAGCCCACAATTATTAGTATTTTTTTAAGAATCACAAAGTTCTAACAAATAAAAGAGACAAAGCAATCCGAAGACACGTTGGTCCACCTACTTCCATATTAGGTAGGAAGGATATCGTAGTTTCTGCACCAACCTTCCTGCCAATTATGGCGATCTGCAGGTCGAAAATTGTCGGGCTTCGGTTTATGTTCTTGACGATCACAGTTCTCTTTTGCCCGATTGCTCCATTCACAAACGCCTTATCCTTCAACTTCACAAGTTTCACTCCCAGTAATAACAACATAAGTTATGAGAATGCTTACCCAGCTAGCCAAGTCATTCAGCTTACAGCAAACCAGAGAGATCTTCAGATGACTGCAAGTGTTGGTCGAGCCACGTACTACAAACCGCGGCCCTTATGGGACAAGTCCTCCGGAAATCTCACGGACTTCACCACCCACTTCACCTTTGTCATAGATTCGCGGAACAGGTCTGCTTATGGAGATGGAATTGCATTCTTTCTTGCACCTGAAGGTTCAAAAATTCCTGCAAATGTCACAAAAGGTGGTAATCTTGGCCTTGCGAGTGATGGTATGCAACTAAACACGACAGTCAATAGATTTATAGCGGTGGAGTTTGATATTTATCAAAACGCTTGGGATCCGAAGCATGAACATGTAGGTATTGATATCAACTCTACCAAATCGATTGCTAATACAACATGGTGGACCGATATCATGGGAGGGAAAAAAAATGAAGCTTGGATTAGTTATAATTCTAGGACACAGAATCTAAGCGTTGACTTCACTGGATTTAGAAATAATACAACAGTGATGCAACACCTTAGTGCTACTGTTGATTTGAGGCTTTACTTGCCGGAACGGGTTACTTTTGGATTCTCAGCAGCCACGGGAAATGCATCTGCTATACATCAAATGGGATTTCAGTTCAAGCTTGGAAATTGATGGTAATATAACTGATCCGGTGGCTGCTGCACCTGCGGAACCTGGTCTTAGCCGGAAAAGAAGAAGGAAAAATAGGACAGGTTTAGCAGTGGGATTGGGAATTGCTGGTGCTCTAGTTGGTGGGATGGTTTTGGTTTGGCTTGCTAGTATGCATAGAAAGCGATTTTGGATGGATGAAGACGATGGTCATGTCATTGATGAGGAAATAGAGGATGAATTTGAAAGGGGAACGGGGCCGAGGAAGTTTTCATACAAGGAATTAGTTCATGCCACTGACAATTTTAAGGATGTAGGGAAGCTAGGACAGGGAGGGTTTGGTGGGGTTTATAAAGGATATTTGAGGGATTCAAGCTCCTACGTTGCTATCAAGAGGGTTTCAAGCGGATCAAAACAGGGGATAAAGGAGTACGCATCAGAAGTAAAGATCATCAGTCGGTTGAGGCATAGGAACCTAGTGCAACTCATCGGCTGGTGCCATGACAAAAAAGAGCTCCTGCTTGTCTATGAGTTCATGCCCAATGGTAGCTTAGATTCTCACCTCTTCAAAGAAAATAGCTTATTGACGTGGGAGATCAGGTACAAAATTGCTCAAGGATTGGCCTCGGGACTGTTGTACTTGCACGAAGGGTGGGAACAATGTGTGGTGCATAGAGATATAAAATCAAGCAACGTTTTGCTGGATTCTGATTTCAACGCCAAGCTTGGAGATTTCGGACTAGCAAGGCTTGTGGACCACGCAAAAGGATCACAGACAACTGTATTGGCTGGGACAATGGGCTACCTTGCTCCCGAATGCCATATAGCAGGCAAGGCCAGCAAACAATCAGACGTGTATAGTTACGGCGTCGTTGCTTTGGAGCTAGCCTGTGGAAGAAAACCAATCGACCCAAAGGCCGGAGAAGGTAAAATAAATCTGGTGGAGTGGGTTTGGGGACTTTATGGAAGTGGCAAACTGCTTGAAGCATGCGACCCAAGGCTATGTGGGGAATTTTTTGAGCAGGAAATGGAGCAGATGATGATCGTTGGACTATGGTGCGCTCACCCAGATGAAAACTCAAGGCCTTCGATTCAGCAAGCCATTCATGTACTCAATTTCGAAGCTCCATTGCCGACTCTCCCATCAAAGATGCCACTGCCAACATATTATGCTCCTCCATTGAACGTTCCAGTATTTCCATTGTCTGAGGGGAAGCAAAACCAGTTTTCAAGCTATAGTTATAGCACCAATTCCTCACAGCTTACCGGATCTTCTTCAGCTTCTTCTGCATCTGCATCTACATCTCTCTTGTCAGCTCCTCGGGTTTAAAATTAATTTTATTTCGTATGTTTCTTGTTAATTCTTCACTTACTTGTTTTATCATTTTCCCAAAATAAATCACTTCGTACGCATTTTTTTTTTTTTTTAAGAAAATGCTGTTTACTTGTACTGGGTTGCTCGCAATCAAAAACTGCAAGAGGATGCTGAATTTACTATCAATGTTAGACTACATAGTTAAAATGGTTACCGTCAAATTAAAGTTCTTTTTTTCTTCACTCTTTTGAATCCTGGACTTTAGTTAATTGGTTTATCTAACCACTTTTAAAAGGTTAATTTGGATTTATGTAAAGGAAACATAAGATTATCTTAAGATTTCAAATAATTTGACTTAATGGCTTTCGGCAGTCGAAATTATCTGACCCCACTTCGTCTAAATTCGTCAATTTGTGTTCTCTACCTATGAACTGGCTTAACAGACGGTAGGGCTTAGTCGGAGTCCAAACTCATCAATGGACTACCATAGTTTTGATTGGACCATTTATTATAGTTATAATCATTGGTCAATTTCGTTTCATCCAACTAAGCATGAATGCTTCCAGTTACATATCTCGTTCAACTATTAACAAGTAATTACTTAAAGTTACAGTTTAATTTATTTTATATAGTCGAAACTTGCAAATTGCTAATCAATTTGATTGCAAAATTAATTGCAAATTCTGAGGGATTATTATTATTATATTAGAATATGTCAAAAATTAGATTAAAATTTTAAACATAATTTTTATATTAATATATGACAGGTGTAGTAATCGAATACTTAAGTAAATGAATTTTGAATTAAAATTGAATAATTATGATAATTTATACAAAATATTAGATGAATTAAGATATAACATAAAAATAAGATCAATTGGAAGAAGTCACGATATAAAAAATAATATGAATATGACACAATGCATGAATATATCAAAATATACATAAAATGAATTAATAATCATAAAAATTTATATAGATTTATAAAACTTTAAACATACTGAAAATAATATAAAAACAAGACACGAATATATACTTTTTTTCCCATGTGAATTGTTATAATAAATTATACAAAATATAAGATGAATTGAGATATAATATGAATATGATACAAACGTATAAAATTTTCTCTAAATTGAAATATTATGCTAATTTGTGCAAAATAAGAGATTAACTAAAACACAATACGGATATATGAAAAAATAATTAAAAATGACATGAAAAATAATATGAACACTACATAAGTACATGACTGTGTCAAAATCTACATAAAATGAATTATTAACATGTAAAAATTTTATATAAATTTATAATACTTTGAACATACAAAATAGTAACATGAATACAAACATGACATAAAACTAACATGAACACAACGCGAATATGTAGATGTACCAAAATCTATATAAAATTAATTATTAAGTGTAAAATTTATGTAAATTTATAATACTTTAAAAGTTAAAAAACGACATCATTTGGATCTAACCAAAAAAAAAAAAAAGCTTCCAAAAAATTAAATTTAGGTATTACCATTATTATGCCTAAAGTCATTTTGATACGTCATATAATGTGGCAAAAGGATATTATCTCAAGATCCCAAATTAAGCTATCTCATCATACTAGAACTTCTTTCTTGACCGTAGCTACTTTGTTCCATCACCAATTAATTCGCAGTCATTTAATTTTCCATCATCATTTAGTTCACATTCATTGAATTTAAGTATTAATATAGACAATAACTTACCACAAGACGCGTTTAGATTTTTAGATGATTTTTGCCAAGTCCACGAGGACCATGACTTTGAGCTTTTACTAAGTCCCTGCTGACGACTGTGGAGGGAGCAACTTGGAATGTAGGAAGCGTCGCACAACCAGAAAAGTCCAGTCATCACCCCAAAGACCAAAGGCAAAATCGCCTTGTTTTAAGCTCTTCAATGAACCATAATATATCCCTTATTCATTTTTTAGTTCCCATGTGCTAGTTTCTTTTCTCTGGTTTCGCCTTCCCTGATGATGGATTCTCAATCCTTGCGCTCATTTCTATTTGTTTTGCGCTTTTTAATTTGCTTCTCCTTCATAGGCTGCATGGAATTCACTTATCCTCCTGCCAGCTTCGACCCAAACGACGCCAGGATTCTTGTTAGCAATGCAACGAGAGGCCAATCAGAATTTGGGGGTCCGGTGATTCGGCTCATTGATCCCGATCCTGTTAAAGGGACAGCCCAAAATTCTACTGGCCGAGTTTATTACGCAGAACCTTTTCAACTGTGGGATCCCAGAACAAATACGGTCACGGATTTCACCACTAGTTTTGACTTCGCAATCGTGTTTAACGAGCAGCAGTATAATTCAAGCGTGGGTTCCGGTGGTATCGCCTTGTTTATAACTTCAGCGGAGTCCCTGATTACTCCCTTAAATTCTGGTGGAGGATGGTTGGGACTATTCAACGAGACGATTGACGGGAATTCATCGAACCATATGGTTGCAGTTGAATTTGATACGTTCAGAAATGGGTGGGATCCTAGCAGCATCCATGTCGGTTGTGATGTCAACTCTATTGTTTCCAAGAATAGCAGAAACTGGAACGAGGATATGCTTGGTAATAGTAATTACCGCCACCGTGCAACGCTATCTTACAATGGAACATCAAAGGTTCTTAGTGTTGTTGTCGAATCCGCAGTCGAAGATATTTCTGGTCAATTAGAAGTGTTGAATCTCAGTTACAATATGGATTTGAGTACAATGTTGCCACCCAAGGTGTACGTTGGCTTCTCGGCATCAAGCGGGCAGGCAGCGCCAGCTCAATTGATCATAAGTTGGAATTTTACTTCAACCATGGATCCAATTGTAGAAGGTGATAAAGGTTTCGACATGTGGAAAGTGTGGTTAATCATAGCAGTGGTGATCTTTTTTGCAGGGGTGGGACTGATAGTTGGCATTTTCTGGAGAAATTCAAGAAGAAAGAAACCTGAAGAACAAGAAGCAGAAGATTATCATGATGAAGAAGAAGGAACCGATGACAGCATGGACAGGGACTTCGCAAGTGGAACTGGACCAAAGAGGTTCACCATGAAGGCACTGGTTGCCGCAACCGGGAACTTCTCAAAAGGGGGAAAACTTGGGCAGGGAGGGTTCGGAGATGTCTACAAGGGTTACTTGGCAGATCAAAACATCGAAGTTGCAGTCAAGAAAGTATCTAGCAACTCCAAGCAAGGTAAGAAGGAGTATGTTTCCGAGGTGAAGACTATAAGTCGTTTGAGACATCGGAATTTAGTTCAACTTATTGGTTGGAGCCATCAAAATGATAACTTTCTTCTGGTTTACGAGTACATGCCTAACGGAAGCCTAGACTCTCACCTATATGGCAAGAGTAATCGTCTGACATGGCCGATCAGATATCAAATTGTTAAAGGATTAGCTTCTGCCTTGCTCTATCTCCATGAGGAATGGGAGCAATGTGTGATTCACAGAGATGTGAAGCCAAGCAACATAATGCTGGATTCGAACTTCAGTGCCAAACTCGGTGATTTTGGTCTGGCTAAGCTTCTGGAACATGGTAATGGCTCACAAACAACAGTTTTAGCAGGGACTATGGGCTATTTGGCCCCTGAATACGTCATCACAAGCAAAGCTAGCAAGGAATCTGATGTGTTTAGCTTCGGGGTTGTGGCCCTAGAGGTGGCTTGTGGGCGCAGAGCAGTGGAACACAATGAAGAAGAGATCAAAGTGGTGTTATCCAAATGGGTTTGGGAGCTAACTTCGAATGGAAAGCTCCTTGACGCTGTTGATAAAACATTGACTGGAGATTTTAACGAGGACGAGATGAGATGCTTGCTATCTGTCGGATTATGGTGCACTCATCCAGATTATAAGCTGAGGCCATCGATAAGGCAGGCAATTCAAGTTATGAATTTTGAAGCCCCATTGCCCATTCTTCCATCTCAAATGCCCGTCGCCACGTATTTTACTGTAGTCTATTCGGGTCAATTCGATGTTACAAGCTCGAGGGAAGGCACGATCCAATCCACTGCTTTTTCAACAACCACTACCTCAAATCAGACCACCATGTTTGAATCTTTTCATCCAATTTCCTCACCCGAAGAGGTTTCAGCTTTGATTCGCAGCTTTTAGCATCAGCATCTTGACCTCTACTTGTCTGTAACATGTTTCATTGCTGAATGTATAGATTCTTTGGGAGTGCTGGTTTTGCCAACCTATAGCTGTCGCCAGCAAAGAATTTTCTATTGACATCAGTTTTAGAATTATTTTATACTTCTCCAGCATTCTTCATGGAAACTTACTATTTTATTCGTTTATAACAATTTTTCTTTTTGGTTTTAATGTCATATTACTATTATTTTTCAATTGAAAGAAAAAAGGGTCATCTTCGTTTGCTCGGTATGATGTATATTTGAACAAATCAAAAGCTGGAAAACTTCCATGAGGTCAGAGATTGTTACGTTTAAGCCGTATTCTAGAAATGAAGGAAAACTACGAATACTTTGACCAAAGCACAATAAACTTGTTTTTGGACCCAGTCTCAATTATGGATGATTGAAAAAGTTTCCTTTTCTTTTTCTAACTATAATTAAGTTTGGAATATGAAAATTGAACCCGAAACCTGTAAAATTAAAAATGAAAAGTGTTATTGCAATTAAATAGAAACCCCAGTTAAGTTTTCGAAATCACCCCTGATATACAGAAACATGGAAGAGAACCCAATTTTCCAATCAAAGAAAGTGACTGGTGATGTGACAACACATTTAACACAATATGTTTCATATCGATATCGTGTTTGTGTTTAAAACTTTAACGCATTTTTTATACTTTGTAATACTAAAGAGTATATTGGAATTTGACTTTCGCCAATATATCATCCACACTATTTTTCAACATCCATCTTGATTACTGAGGTATGCTGCTAATGATCGAGCGTCCCCCTCGGAAGGCCCCCACAAACATTTAAGAACACAATGTCATTTCCCTCTTATCAAATATACATACATAGATTTCGTTTTCTGGTAAATGAACTAACAGGGATTTTGATTATATATTGCTACTAAATAATCATCACCGTTCAGGAACAACTTCCTTTCTCATTTTTCCAATCATGAATGTTATTATCTTCCTTCTAGAGTTCTAGTAGTAAATATTTCCTTTGGCAGCTTCACAATCCTTCAACTTTGTGAGCATTGACTCCAGCAAACTCAAGACAAAAGGAGATGCAACTCCAATAGGTTTAGTCATCCAACTAACCAAACCCAACGTTTGGAGGCATGGGCATACCATACATGTTGAGCCAATGCATCTTTGGGGCAAATCCTCTGGAAGCCTTGCTGATTTAACCAGCCATTTCTCCTTTTCCATCGATGCGAAAAGGCTCGCCTTTTTTGTTGCTTCCTCTCGATACAAAGTGCCAGATGTAGCAGACAGAAGCGGAATTGGTCTTGCAAGTTGCAACTGTGAAGCAGCAGACATACAACTCCACCGAAAGTCCATTTGCTGCTGTGGATTTTGATACGCATCATAATGATTGGGACCCTGAAAATGATCACGTCGGTATCGACATAAACTCTTTAGTTCTAGTGCGACTGTTACTTGTTACAGCAACGTTAAGGATGGCAAAATGATGGATGCTTGGATTGGATCAATTATAGTTCCTGTTCGAAAATTTTACATGTTTCCTTTACAGGATTTAGATATAATACCACCATCCAACAGAACTCACTGTATGAACTTAACTTCAGGGACTACTTGTCAGAATGGGCAACTTGTGGCTTTTCGTCTGCGATCGGAATGTACTACGAGTTGAATACAATTCATTTATGCTATTTCAGTTCTAATTGACAGATTGCTGGAAATAAAACTAGCATGTCAACCACCAATTCTCGTAAAAAAGGTAACATCAAGACTGGATTGGTGGTGGGATTAATTACTGTTGATTCATGCATATTGCTTGGTTGATCATGCTTGATTTTTCATTTTTCCGAAGAAGAGGAGCAACGGAGGAAAAGACGAATTATTTGCTACTCAATCCAGGGACAACGAATTTGAACAGGTTACGGCGGCCAAGAAAAAAAAATTTGTTGAAGTGGTTCAAGCAACCAATAACTTCACAGAGGGACAGAAACCTGGAGAGGGAGGATTCAGTGTGGTTTACAGAGGATTTTTGGAGGATTTGAACTCTGAAGTTGCAGTGAAGAGGATATCAATGATGTCTCACCAGGCATAAAGGAGTACGCTTCTAAGGTAATGATCACTAGCCAATTGAGACATAAGAACTTGGTGCAGCTAATTGATTGGTGCCATGAAAAGAAGGAACTACTACTTGTTTATAAGTACACGTCGAATGGCAGCTTAGATTCACATCTATTCAATGTAGAAAGGTTATTAACATGGACGGGGAGGTATAAACTTGCCCAAGGCTTGGCCTTGTCGTTGCATTACTTGCACTTTGAAAGCAAACCATGTGTTTTACATAGGGACAAAAAAGCTAGCAATGTTTTGTTGGATTCAAATTTCAATGCTAAACTTAGAGATTTTGGGTTAGCTCGGCTTGTGGCCATGAAAAAGCACTGCAAAGCACAAAATTCGGTGGGACATTAGGGTATATGGCTCCGGAGTATGCTTCAACAGCCAGAGCCAGCCAGGAAACAGGTGTTTACAGTTTTTGCATAGCTGCTTTGGACATTGCCTGTGCAAGAAAGCCTGTGTTGCGAAATGTGAATGGGCATCAAATACACATAGTGGAGTGGCTTTGGGGGCTCTATGCGAGAGGGAAGCTTGTAGAAGCAGCTGATCCCCGATTAGAGGGGAATTTCGACGAGCAACAAATGGAACGCTTGTGATTCTTGGGATGTGATGCAGTCACCCAAACTTCAGTTCTCGGCCTTTAATGAGGCAAGTGATTAGAGTGCTAAATTTGAGGTTGAACCGCCCCTCCTTTCATTAGAAACGCCTGTTCCAGATGACTTCCCTGCTTCAATACGTTCATTTTCGTCATCCTATGCTACTGCTGATTTGGGGAGAATTTGGACTCAGAGAAATTCAAGCAGCGATCCTCAGAACCCCTTAGTAGAATCATCAACGTGTGTTGCTTCTTCCTCTTCAGCTTCTTCCCTTCTAAGGGGCTCTGGAACACGCCCATGAATAAGTCGGTTCTTTGTTCATACACTTCGTTTTAGATTTCTATATTGGCATGTTCTCTTCTCAGGTCAGTTTAGGTTATCAAGGATTGTAATATATATACTCCAACTAGCTTGTGAATTATGTTGA
>JAQSVH010226446.1:25200-37148 GCA_029448705.1 Adansonia digitata
GTGTTACAGGTTTTCTTGGGGGCTTTCATGATGGATTGTGCTTCATGCTTGAAGTTATTGTTTCCTGGAAATGAATTTTTCGGATGTAGGTTTCTGGTTTTTGGTCATTTCTCGCATGTTTTTAACGTCTTGGGGCTGATTTTGATGCTTGGTATGGGGTTAAAATTTCTGCAATTTGGTTTGACTAACAAGGGTTTAATGCAATTTTTATGCGATGTTAGAGGGAAATCAATTGATTTGAGAGGTGGGATTTGTTCAAAACATGACCTGCATGAGGTTTATGATCCAAAGATTAGGTCAGGTCTATCCGGTTCACCGAAACTTTTAGACAATTGCAAAGAACTTGCCAAGAAAGATATGGATGTTGAATCTAAATATGCCATGGAAGAGGTTACTGATGAAGAGGGGAAAGAATGTTGTCCAGAAGATGGAGAATTTGATGTAATGGCATTGAGGAAATTGGTCAAAATCGAAAGGAGAAGAACAAAAGTTGCTTGTCAAGAGCTTGAGAAAGAGAGAACAGCAGCTGCATCCGCGGCTAACGAGGCAATGGCCATGATTTTGCGGCTCCAGAGTGAGAAGAGCTCGCTGGAAATGGACGCCAAACAGTACAAGCGAGTGGCGGAGCAGAAGCAGGAATACGATCAACAAGTTATCGAATCACTGCAATGGATTGTAATGAAACATGAGTGGGAGGGGAGTTTACTGGAAAACCAATTGCAGCTGTGCAAGCTGAAGTTGAAGCTTTATATGAAAGATGATGAATTAGACCAATTCGAACTCGCTTCAGGCTTCAGTTTTTTTCACGCTGATCCGGAAGACGGTATGGAGATTGGATTAGCTAGCTCTCCTGAAGCTGAAACTTTGGTATTGTGAGTAGCTGATTACATTTCACTTTAGGTGCTCGATCTTTTCAAGCTTGGAAATAGCTTAAAACACTACAGTTCAGCTAATAATGTGCTCTTTAATTTCTTTCTTCAAAAACAAAAAAAGTAGCAGATTTTTCTCATACAAATTGTTGCTTCATGTCCAATTGAATAACCCTTTGGTTCATCATATTGTTAAGGACTGCTTTAATAAAAATTGGTTTCTGCAGTTATATGCTTTACCGGTGCAGTTATATTTTTCATGTTCATAAACTATTTATCAACTGTTTCATTGATTTCCTCTTCGTATAATCTGTAATTTTCTGACTATTTAGTGACTGCAACATTTTTCTTCAATTTTATGAAGTTTTGTGCTGTCTATTTAGACTGATTATTGGTTGCATAGGCTGATACATGGAAAGTTTCAGGCAGACGTTCTAAATAAAGATACCCTTTCTTAAGCAATTGCTTGAATTACTTATATAATATCTATAGTATTAATAAACCGTTAACTGAATTTGATTCCAGTCGTGCCTGATATCAACGTAATTAAAAAAAAAAGACTTAAAATTCAAATTACGTTATAGAAAATATATAATGACATTAACTTAATCGATAAAACAATGTAAAATTTAAATAAAAAAAATTTATAAAATAAAAGATATAAGCATGATTTAATATTAAAATTTAAATATTTTTTAAAATTATTCAAGCATTCAATTGAAAAAAACATTCGAACATAGCTTAAACCTAATAATGATTACTTTTAAAAGTTTAAAAAGATAATCACAACCGACCTTAAATGTACCTGACTGGCTTTTCAGCTGGAAGAATTCAATTTGTTACCATTTTTCATGTCCTAGTTGGAGAGACTCTCTCTTTGGGAACGGCATTTATTAAAATTAATTAAGTTATAATTTATGGTAATATTTTTATATTAAATAATAATTAATTTGATGATTTTTAATGCATTAAAAACTGAAACCTACCTAATAAGATAAGTTTAATAACAGGTCATACTCGTCAGCAAAATTCAATATTTAATCTAATTGTTGCTTTTCCTTCTTTAATCATATTGGACCAATGCTTGCACATGGTATAATTAACAATTATTTGATTATCAATTTAAAATTTTTTCTTTACATTTATTGCATTATTTGAATTAAATTAAAAAAATTCATTAATTATATTTTTTAACAAATATCTTGTGAATTAAGAATTATTTATTTATAATTTTAAAAATTTTTCATTTAATATTTTACTTCTATTAAATTTAAAAATAAAAATAATTTATTAATTATACTTTTTTCCACAAATATTTTACCTTAACTAGTACTAATGGTTGTGGTTAACATTTCCCTATATTTATTAAATATGAAAAATGATAAATATTAGATGAAACATAAGTAAACAAAATTGGGGGACAAAAAACTTCTTTTCATCTCCAAAATAAGTCCAATATTACTTTTAGATCTGACATTATTTGATATAATTATAAGAATATGATACGTATAAAGTTAAAAAAATAACACAACATGAATACATTATCAAAATCTATCTAATATGAATCATAAACTATCAAAATTGAAATAAATGTAAAAAACTTTAAATACAATTATGACATGATAAATTATATGAATATAATATGAATATACGAATTATTATGTCTAATGGTTGTGGTTAACATTTTACCTTAACCAGTACTAATGGTTGTGGTTAACATTTTCCTATATTTATTAAATATGAAAAATGATAAATATTAGATGGAAAATAAGCAAACAAAATAGGGGAAGAAAGAACAACTTTTCATCCCAAAATAAGTCAAATATTACTTTGATAATGTAAACTTTCTTGGGAGTTTTGAAATTTTGATATGTTGAAATTTCCAAAGGTAAAAATTCTATCAACTTTTATTTTTGAAAATTGTCCAATAAAAAGTTACCACTGAAAATTAATATTAATATTAATATTTTATTTACAAATCATAATTTATCATCTCTATTTTCTGTTGTAGATTTTTCCTTTTTTTTTTTCCACTATTAAAATTAATAGTATATGAATTTAACTTCCATAACTTCACATGGAGGAATAAACAATTTCAATTTTCAACACATTTTTTCCATTAAAAAAAAAGAAAAAAATTGAAAGCACATAAAAGTAACTTCCACATTTTCCTTTTCCTTTCTAATCGAATTTATTGTATGCATTTTATCAGTCAAATATATTTTTATAAAATATTCTATTTTAAATTTTATAATAGTAAAAAATATGGGAAATTATTTTTTATAATATTAAAAATGTAAGTAGTTTTGTTGCAAGTAGTAATTTTTTATAAATTAAAAGGCTTAAATACCTTTAATTTTAATTTATTGTTATTAGAAATATGCACACCCACTATTTGGGTGGAAAAAAATAAATTATGTATGATATATTTTTTAAAATAAATGAATAATTTTAAGGATAAATGGGTAGTTGTAAGTAGTTTTTTAAGTTTTAATTTTTTTTCAAAAATAAATATTATAATAAAATTTTAAAAGATATTCCTACTTTTATTTTATTATTTGGTATTATAATTTTAGTTATTTTTTTAAATTCATTAATTAACTTAGTGTAAGTTAACCTATAACATTAAATTCAATCATTTCTTTTATAATTATGATATATGATTTAAATTTAGTTTATTATATATTTTTTAGCTGAGTTGAAGTTACTTTAGTATCTTAAATTATATATTTGGGATATGTTTTCCTTTTATTTTTAGTTTTAAAGTTATTTGGTATTTCTTTAGTTTTGTATGTTGGAGCAGACAGTTTTATTGAGGATAAATTAAAAATTATAAAAAGACAAAACATCTTTGATTTTATTTATAATGCGTGTAATTGAGTTTGAAGTCATAAGTTAAATAGTAAAATTATAAAAATAATTTGAATATAATCATAACATAAAAATTAAATATGATATTTAAGTCTTTTAAAATTTCATAAAAATTTATTTCAAAAAAACCTATTTATTCTACTAACCCTATCAAAAAAACCCACTTATAAAATATTCTTTTTTTACATAATTTTTTAAATATTAATTTTTTCACCTCAAATGGTAGTAGTGTCAAATTCTAGTATTATTACAAAATTCTTGATTGAGTTTAATATTATAAGTTAAATTACATTAATTTAATCCAAAAATACATAAAAAACCAAATTCAAATTATAATTATAAAATAAATTAGGGTTATTTATATCTTTCTATTTTTAAGAAATAATCATATACTAAAAAACGATTGTTCACTTAAAGAGGCTGGATTTTGCTCTTCAATATTAAGTTATTTTTTAATATAATATATTTTTTAAAAATATTTTTTTTCTTTTTTCACCCTTAAAAGTGGATATGATAAATTTTAGTTGTTAAAGTTTATTTAACTCGTTAATTATTTACTAATTAAGTATATATTACTTAATTCGTAACATCAAACTCAATTAAAACATTATTAATAGTATATATTATTAGTCATAAAAACTTTTTTTCTAAAATGAAAAATATAAGCTAAGACCACCCACAACAAAATATAGTCATTCAGCTGGGAGTTAAAAAACTACATGTTTTACTAATAAAATTACACGAATGGTTAGTTGCATGATATTAAAACACATATATACTCTTAATTTTAGTTTTATAATAAAATTATTTAAACTTTTTTGATAAATTTATGCAATATCGTTTAACTCGTAATGTCAACTCAATAAGATATTTTATATATAAAATAGATAGATATAGTAACATTGATACGTACAAAATTTGATAACACAGATAGTATAATCAATAAATAATAAAAATCACATTAGAGTAACGATTACTTCGTTTATTTTTTTCATTTTAAAAATAATTATATATATATATATATTTCTCTTCCATATTTCGAAAGAATCATAGAATATTTTTTTTAATATTGAATCATCACTTTTATATGTTAGTGACAAAAGTTCGATAAGATCATAGAAAACCCAAATGATAATTAAAAAATATATTTATTTATTAAAATTTTAAAAATAAAATAAAATTGTATTCATATTTAAAATAAACAATTCGCTCAATAATTAACTTTTATTTTAAGCACAATTTTCTTTTTCATCCACCGTTTTATATTTAGTCTCAAAATCTAACAAAATAATTGGAAGATCGGTGATGCGTTAGCCGTTGGCGCGCTCAGCCACCCCCGTGAATTGTGTTTGGATTTGGTAAGTGTGATAAAATTATTAAAATATTGAGTAATTTATTAATAATAAATATAAAATAAAAATATTTTAGTTTTTTATAATTTTTTATATTTAAATAAAAACTAACACATCTTATAAAATTACTCAAATAATTAATTTTTTAAAAAATAACACTCACACATGTGTGAGTGTAATAAATAAATAAATCACCTTTCTTTTATCAGAATATTTTTGATATTTTTGTTTTTATTTTCCTGAAATAATTAGAAATAGAAATGCTTTCTTTTCATATATATATATATATATATAAAATATTATTATCGACTGTTTGAATACTGAAGCAAGCAAGCAAATCGAGAAACCGTCGCTTTGAGTTGCTTAATAATCTCCACATTAGCTGGAAAGAAAATCATCTAATCAGCTTGTTTTCAGAGCTAGTCTCAATCAACAACTTCATATAGGAATCACCGTGGTCTGCTCCAGCAGAACATTATCGTCGTCGTCATCAAATTCGCAAAGGGAAAAGAAAATGTTGATGCGATTTGCCCTTCAAAAAGGTAAAGAAATAGTTGAAAAAACCAAATCAATTAAAACAGAAAAAAAAAGGAACCAAATTGTTTTAAGTTTTTATTTTTTGTTCGATTTTGATTGATTTCGCGGTTTATTTTGTTGCAGTGAAGAATTTAAGGGCTATAAGGCCTCAGATTTTGGGTTCTACCAACTTTCGTTTCTCTACAGCGACTGAACCCTCTTTTAATCAGCGTAATCCTCCCGTAAGAATTCTTTGCTTCATCATCTTTTTAATGCAATCAAAAGAAGACTTTTGGAATGGACTTTATTGAATGTTTTTTATGTATTGTTTATTGATTGATTGTATTTTCTGCAGAGGGTTCCTAATCTTATTGGAGGCGCTTTTGTTGATTCAAAATCGACGTCAACCATTGATGTTATAAACCCTGTGAGATCTCACATCATCTTCCATTTTTAATGTTTGTTGTATTTATTGAGTATATATATATATATATATAATCTTCCAATTTGAATGTTTATTGTATTTATTGAGTATATATGTTATTTGGAAAAACAGGCAACACAAGAAGTTGTTTCACAAGTTCCTTTAACTACAAATGAAGAGTTTAAAGCTGCAGTGGCTGCAGCAAAGCAAGCTTTCCCGTCCTGGCGCAATACCCCAATTACAGCTCGTCAGCGTATCATGTTCAAACTCCAAGAGCTTATCCGTAGGGACATGGTAAGCATGAGATCACTTTCAGGTTTTTATTTACTTAGGAATTTTGTTTACAGAGGCTTTTAGCTGATTGTCTTTTTGTTTTTAAGGATAAACTCGCCAAGAATATTACAACTGAACAGGGCAAGACATTGAAGGATGCTCATGGAGATGTCTTCCGGGGGCTTGGTTGGTATCTATACTCTTCAATGTATTGTGTGGTTTGATTGCAAAAATTGACAACCTTGACAATGGTGAAGATTAGTAAAATTTTCATTTTTTTCTTTTACATTGTCTGGACCTTCTTGAATAGAGGTGGTGGAACACGCTTGTGGAATGGCAACCTTACAAATGGGAGAGTATGTCCCCAATGTATCTAGTGGAATTGATACATATAGTGTAAGAGAGCCTCTCGGTGTTTGTGCTGGGATTTGTCCCTTCAACTTTCCTGCAATGATTCCCTTATGGGTAAGTCTTCTTTATACCCCTAGAAGTTTCTATTTTCACAGCATAGCATTGGTAATCTTATCTGTTGCTGAGTGTAGCAAGGGCTTGATGGTTAAGTTTGCTTGATTAACTTGTATCTGTTTCTTAACGTACTTGTTTGTCACCCTATCGAATTGCTTGTTTAGGAACCTCAGCCGACTTCTATTGCTCATTAATCAGCATTCTAGTCCAGTTATATTACTTCAGAATCATAGGAACCGAGTGTTGTCAAGCGTATGCCCAGGCATGCCTATGCCTTGTGCCTTAGTGCTAAACAACAGAAGCGCCTCAGGCGAGCTTTTTTGTAAGGTGATAGGTGTAAAAGAGCACACTTGATTGAAGTTCTCTTTAATTTCTTTTATTTTTAACTTTGGATCATCAGTGTACCTTTACTAGTATGTAAGGGTAGTTTCAAACTCTCTACTTATCAATATTTGAGTATTCAGCAACAGCCATGAGACTTGAAGGAAATCATGCATACTGGCCAACCTGGAGCACTCTTTAGAGTTTATTATCATAATTATATAAGCTTATATATATGGATACATGCATATACATATTGCGCTTTACTTTATTCAGGCGAGCCCTTTTTGTGCCTTGAGCCTAAGGCAATAGAAGGGTTCTATCGCCTAGAGTGCACCTTATGCCCTCGACAACACTGAGGAGTTCGTACTATACCGTTTGGGTTTTCGCTAAGATTGATTGTATTGTCAGTTAGCTACAGCTTTTGTTGCTATTCTTCCAAGTTTTGTAATAAATTCTTACCTGCTTAATAGAAAACCAAAATTTTCAAATCCCTAGAAAGGAAAAGTTGATGGACATTTTTATGATTTTACTGCAGATGTTCCCTGTTGCAGTTACGTGTGGCAATGCCTTTATTTTAAAACCATCGGAAAAGGATCCTGGTGAGTGCAACCTTTAAACTGTTATGATGTAGAGTCTGGGGCATTGTTTCTTCATTTGTTAATCCTTAGAGGACAAAAGGTTGCTATATCTTGTTTTACCTTGGCTGGCCTTTAAAGATCTTATTTGAATGTTGATGTGCCACATCCTGCATTTTTGTACATTATAGATTGAGTATTTCTTGTAATTGCTATTGTTTACTACCTTAATTTTTTCAGTTTCATAGACAAAGGACAACTTGGTTTTCTTTGTTTTGTTCTTACATGAAACGTTCTTCTTTTATCTCTCTTTTCTTAAAATGTTATTTTTATACTTTTCCAGGGGCATCTATAATGCTGGCAGAATTAGCAATGGAAGCTGGTTTGCCTCATGGTGTCTTAAATATTGTTCATGGCACCAATGTATGTTCTTCAGCCACATGATTTTATGAAGTGAACTGTTTTTTTCTCCTTTCTCTAATAAATAGACCTATTTGTATGCTTGCAATTTGTTAATTGTCACTGTACATATTAATGATTTCTCGGTAAATGCACAGTATGCATTACAATGCTTGGGCAAATATTCATATTTTCCTTCATGGTGTATGAATGACACCAACTTCTGATGCTTAAGTGAATTGTTTCTCATATATATATATATATATATATCCTGATATATTTTGTTGTGGCAGGACATTGTTAATGCAATTTGTGATGATGAGGATATCAAAGCTATATCATTTGTTGGTTCCAATACTGTAAGTATGCCTTTTGCATCCAAAGCACATAGATGCCTATCTATGTGTTCCCACTTCTCAGCTTTCGTAATCTTATGGATCCAAATACAATTCACTTGATTATTCTTGGTTGTTGCTGTTAATATCACTGGTAGCTACCCGATATCAACAATTTGTCAAATAAGAAAGTTCCGTTGGCCAATACAGTACCAAATATGAAAAGCTGATCTTTTATTTTATCCATTTCCATTTCTTGGCTTCTCTCATTTAACATGTCTGAATGTCTTAAAATAATTATGTCTTGATTGTCTTGGGATTCAGCTCTTTCCTGTGTCCTTCAATACAGCCTGTAAATTTTCAACTCTCTGTCTCTCTGTCTCTCTCTCTCTCTGATGATTCCCTAGTTTTTGTCAAGAATTGACTATTTTATCATGTTATTTCTCCTTTATGTTTTATTTTTCGGCACCCACAGACATCTGCCTTTGCCTAATATGTATGTCTTTTGTGGGAGATTGCAATGGCTATTTCTGTTGTGATTTGACTGGTTTTGAGGTCTAGTTTCTGTCCTAAACTTCTTATCGCAATCGTGAAAAGATCATTGATGTTTTCATAGCAATTCAGTGTGTTGGTTATATTCTCACTCAATGCTTTTATTTGCATGTCTTAAAGGCTGGCATGCACATATACGGAAGAGCTTCTGCTAAAGGAAAACGTGTGCAGGTAAGTGCAGTTCATTTAATTTGGTAAGAGATATGCAATTTATCCTGCAGTGATAGGATCACATCTCTTAAGCTGTCATATCTCATACCAGCCAAGTTTGCAGTTTCCTATGTCCTTATATTCAAGTTGAGTCTTTCCACCTTGGCAGTTGGTTGGATGCTTAACTACTTCTGTGACTTTTTCTAAAGTTGACTAAATTTCCTTCTCCATTAACTATTATTCTCAGTCCAACATGGGGGCCAAAAATCATGGCATTGTCATGCCTGATGCGAACAAGGATGCAACATTAAATGCTCTAGTTGCTGCCGGTTTTGGTGCTGCTGGACAAAGGTGCATGGCACTTAGCACAATAGTCTTTGTTGGTGACTCAGAATCATGGTATTGTGTTTGTCCCCTGTTTATTATCTTGTTGATTTCTTGTCAACTTATAATTAAGAGGGACTGGTTTTGACCTTTTTCCAGGGAGAATGACCTGGTAGAACGTGCCAAAGCTCTTAAAGTGAATAGTGGAACAGAACCTGATGCAGACCTTGGTCCTGTGATTAGCAAACAGGTAATACATAGTTCAGATATTTCCCACCATTTCCAGATCACTGCGAGCATGTTACCAATTATCTTGATAAAGATAGTAGAAATAATTCCTAGTTTCTTTCTCTGGACAATTTGAAATGCCCCCTCCCCCTGCCCCCCCAAACCTTACAAGTTGAAGGTCAATCACAGGGTTGTCTAATTAAACTTCGAGCTGGCCCTCCCCGCAAAAAGGTCGTAGCCTGAGCCAACTTGATCCCATTGTAGGGGATGAGGGCTAATGACCTCATTTTCTAGAACATATGATGCCCTTTTAATATCTTTGATTCACTATTCCCATCTGTTTTGATCCCTGATGTTTTTATTTTTCATTGGAATGTTTCTGCATTGACAGGCTAAGGAACATATATGCAGATTAATTCAATCTGGGGTTGAGAGTGGTGCCAAACTACTGCTTGATGGGAGAAATGTAGTGGTATTTAATACTCTACCATATCCATTTATTAGATAGCTCTTCTTTTGCAACATCGTATAGATGACAATATATTCCATCTTCAAGATTGGATAATCCTAATGCCATTGGATATTTTGGAACCACTGAAAAGTGGACTTGTCCTGGGCCTTTTGGCAGTGGAGATTGAAGGAAACTTATAGCATATAAATATGATCCCGAAAGAATGAATTCTAACTAGAATCCAAATGATATTGATGGTCTACCTAAAACCTCTACTCCTCTATCTTCTCTTTCCCAGTTGGTTTATAGTATCTTTCAGGAGTGGCTCAATACGGTCCTTGTTGGGTCTTTGTTTCCCTGATGCTAACTAGATTTTCAAAAATTTTAAGAAAACCTGTTATTAAATACCATAGTTATTAACTTTCTATGATTTACACAATAGATTCCAGGATATGAGCAAGGCAATTTTATTGGTCCCACAATTTTATCTGGTGTCACAGCTGACATGGAGTGCTATAAGGTAACTTATGATACATTGTTTAGACTATGCTTCAAAAAATACTAGGAGACAGTGGGTAAGGTGACTCTTGAACCTTCATAGAAGATACCTGATTACTCTATTTTGGCCTGTTCAGGAGGAAATCTTTGGCCCAGTTATCATTTGTATGAAGGTGGGTTTCTTCCCTTCCTGTTTCTAAGCTAATCAAACTTTTGATTGAACCATTGCCGATTATTAACTGCACTGATTTTCACAACCAATGTACAGGCTGACAGCTTGGAAGAGGCTATAAACATCGTTAATAGAAACAAGTACATCCTGGATCACAGCCTTTCTCGTTTGCTTCACCTACGTTATGTATTCACATTTGTTACTTGTGAATTGTGCTTTGTTTCAGATATGGCAATGGTGCTTCTATATTCACTACATCTGGTATGGCTGCGAGGAAATTCCAGACTAAGATTGAGGCCGGGCAGGTAAAACTATGGATAAAATAAAGTATGATGTATGGAGAATTGCTCAGAGCTGCAATTGCATAACTTTTACAAGTACCTCTTGCTGGCACTATACAATTGAAGTTACTGCAATGTCATTTCTTTGTTGCTGTAAAAGTTCAAAACAATTACATGTTTTGCTTATATTTAGGTCGGCATCAATGTTCCCATACCAGTTCCCTTGCCGTTTTTCTCATTTACCGGCTCTAAGGCATCTTTCGCAGGCGATCTTAATTTTTATGGTAATATATGCATCATCACTAACATGGTTCTTTGACTTGCCACCTGCTAATATTCACCCATATCTCTACATGAAATCGTAAGTTCAAAGCTATTCTCACTGCAGGCAGGGCTGGAGTTAACTTTTACACCCAGATTAAGACAGTGACTCAACAATGGAAGGATTTACCAAGCGGCAGTGGAGTTTCCCTCGCGATGCCAACATCGCAGAAGTTGTAATTGCGCTGCGGGATTGTTCTTTCTGGAAGAATATGTACTCTGCCATCAATTAACATCAAGCTCCTGTTTACATTGTATCTTTGAACTGATTCTTGGCAAACTGCCAAGTAAATAAGATTGGAAGAAAGGGAGGAGCAAAGCTGAAAAATGTGTCTAGTTTAGGGGGAAAAGGATAATTTACATAAGGATTTCTAAGTATTGAAGTCAAAAGTAGCACTTTTTTGTGAGCAATAATAGTTTGCTGAGATTAGCACTTATGAAAAAATTCAATTTACCCAGGATTCTGTTTTGTATCATATTATGTTTTAATTGATTCGCTATCGTTAAGACCCCAGCCCCCCCGGGGGGGGGGGGGGGGGGGGGGGGGGGGGGGGGGGGGGGGGGGGGG
>JAQSVH010226477.1:0-13303 GCA_029448705.1 Adansonia digitata
AAAAACTTAATGATCTTTGATGATGTATTATTAGAAAAACAAAATAAATGTAACGATTATTATACAAGAGGTAGACATAATAATGTTGATTGTTTTTATCTATCACAAAACTATTTCCGTCTACCAAGACAAACTATAAGAGAAAACTCTAACTTTATCTGTTTGTTTAAACAAGACAATAAAAACATTCAACATATTTATCAAGATCACGTTTCCCATGATATGGAATATGAAGAATTTAAAAACTTGTGTAAATTATGTTGGTCAAAACCATATAACTTTTTAACTATCGACAACTCATCAGATCCTAACAATGGAAAATATAGACTAAACTTTGATACATTTTTTTTCCCTAAAAATGGTTGAAGAATTGCTTAAAGAAAATAATGAGTTACTAAAAGAGTTAAACAGACCTAAAGAACATTATGATATCATAGTTAGTAAAAATGAAACAGAATTCAATACTGTATTTAATCCACCACTAGTTTTAGATTCAAAACGTGGATATGAAATTGCCCTTGTAGATCTAGAAACCTATTACTCCTTTTATAATATTACTGAGAAAAATAATATTATTGAATATTCAATTAAATCTCAAAATAAAACAATTACTATTCCACCTGGATCATATGAAATGAAAGGATTGAATAGAACAGTTTCGAGACAACTATCTACTCAAGGAGATAACAAAGCAATCCTATTTTTTCCTAATTCAAATACATTTAAATCTATACTTAAAGTAGAAAATGCTTACACAGTGAAATTTACACATGACAATAGCATAAAAAAGTTATTAGGATTTACTCAAGACTCTTATGGTTCAGGAATACACTATTCTGAAAAACTAGTTAATATTCTCTCTATTAATTCTATCTTTGTTCATATCAATGTTGTAAATGGATCTATCGTCAATGGTAGTCAAAATCCTGTTATCTATACTTTCTTTCCTAAGGTCTCACCAGGCTATAAAATCATACAAAGACCAGTAAATCCTATCTATTTACCAATTGCATTAAAAAGTATTAGAGACTTTAAAGTAAAAATAACTGATCAAGATAACATTCTACTAGATAATAATGGAGAACAATTAACTGTTAGATTTCATATACGTGAACGATAATTTAATCGTATAAAAATGCATGCTCATAAATTTGGTGAATATCAGAAAGAAGAGGAAGAAAATGATAAAATAAAAATAATGGATAATAAACTTGGAGAAGAAATCTTAAAAGAAATTGAAGAAACAAATGAAATAGAAAATAAAATATTAGATGCTATTGGTTCAAATAAAAGAAGTATTAATAATAAACTGAGAAATATATATAATGAATTTAAAAAAGAAACTCATGCAATAATTTTAAATGATACACTTTCTAAAACTTTTAATCCACCAATAGAATGTAATAATTGTGAAATTGCATTAGTAAATTTACAATCAGAAGAGCTTCTTTATATCAATGAAACAAATAATATCATTGAAGTTTTCATCCATGAAAAATGGTTACGTATTCCTTTAGAAAATGGATGTATTATTTCAAGGAATTCTGTTAATAATCAATTAAGTAAATATATTAGGGGAATATATAAATTTGAATTTTTCGATGATAATCACGCGCATGGATATAATGTTCGTGGACTTTGTATGAGGATACAAAATATAAGTGTAAGATTCTCTAATGAACTTGGGAAGGTGTTGGGTTTTGAAGATGAAAGTTATACAGCTGAATCACGTCCGGTTGTTTATACCTCAACCAATGAAAACTGGTTATATATTAATACTCCTTTAAATATTTATCTTAATTGTATTAACGATAATTATGTGAATAATAAAAAAACACAATTAGTTCATTCATTTCTTCAAAAAGGATGTGAGATAAATGAGAGACCAAGTAAACTAATATATCATCCTATAAAGAATAAAATTAATTATTTTAAAGTCGAAATAAAAGATAAAAATGGTAATGAGATAAAACTAGAAAAATGTTTCTTACAATTTCATATTCGTAAATAATTCCTTATAAAAATGACGAAAACAAATTACATAAACCAAATGTTAGATATCAGTGATAATCAAAAAGAAAAGATTAGAACAGCTATGAATAATAATCATCCTGTTGCTATTAGAATTAGTAACATTGGTGATGATAAAATAGCACTAACAGAAAGACAGATAAATAAAATCAACAAAGCATTTCAACAGAATAAAGCTGTTACTATTACTTTGAGTAAAGCCCAATTGAACTATAATAAGAATCATGTAGAAGGTGGTTTTATAGGTGCATTGCTTGGAATGTTAGCTCCTTTAGCAATGAAAGTAATTCCACAGGTTGCTAAACATCTTGGTATTGGAGCCTTAACTGGATTGGCTAGTTCTGCAATAGGAAAACTATTAGGAAATGGTATTTATTTAAAGAAAAATGGAAATGTGGTTAAAATTAAAGATGCATACAATGGTTCAGGATTAGTTTTAAAACCCCAGAATTCAAATGAATTAGATAACCGTGGTGAGGGTTTATATATAAAGAAGGACGGTGAAATATATGATGGTTCTGGGTTTCTATCGAATCTACTTCATAGTGTTCCTTTGTTGAATCTAATTATTTAATTTTTTTACTTATAAAAATGGAAGAAGAAAAGTTGTACCCCAGATTAGATAAATCCGCACCCCCGGTAGAAAATAATTATAATAACATAGATTCACACGATTACAGATTACAACATATAAGAGATATTAAAAACTATTTAGAAAGAAATTCTGAGACAAGAAAATCACTAAGTAAAAAGTATTCAAAAGTTAACAAAGGTTTACATTATACTAATTATGGTTTAAATACTATATCAGGTCTATCAAGTGTGGCTACTGTATCCACTCTAGCTACTGTAGTTCTAATTCCAGTATCAGTTATCTTAGGTGGAGTTTCAATAGGATCAACCGCTTTATCTATCATACTTTCAAAACTGAATAAAAAGTTTAAAAATAAAGAAACTAAACATAGAGAAATCTATACCTTAACTGAGAATAAATTACATCTTATTAATTCATTATTATCAAAAGCTTTAGAAGATAATAAAATTTCAGATGAAGAATTCCAATTGATTATAAAAGAAGAAAAACATTTTAGATTACATAAAGAAGAAATAAGAAGAAAAAATAATATAAGAACCTTTGATGAAAATACAGTAAAAGAACAAGGGAAGAATGAATTAAAAGAATCTCTATTAGAGCCTATTAATAATCTTGTAAACGCACTAAAGAAAAAATAAATATATAAAAATGGCGTTTTTAAAAATAGAAGATCCTAATAAAAGAGATGAGTTAGTAAAAGAATATTTAAAACTAAGAAATTCTATTCATGATGAACAAATATAAAAAAAACTAGGAGAAACTTATAGAACTGAAGAAAGACAGAAGATGTTTAAACCTTTAACAGAGAGTAATGAAAAATCTCAAAAACTAATACAAGAACAAAATCAATTATTTAAAGATGTATTAAACATTCCTGCAATTGAAAATGTTAAAAATCCAGATGGTTCTATTATTCAATTTACCCCACTAGCTGCTGAATATTTAACAATTCCACATAATAGAAAATTAGACTATGATTCAACTTTCGGAATAAAATTTAATAACGATGGAAATATATCAATAGGAGATGACATAATAAACTTCAAAGATGGTTACCTAACTATTCAAAATCAACAGTATAAAGAAACACCTGGATTGTGGGAATTGTTAACAAAGCAAAAACCTAATAAAGATTTTATAAATTCTGAAGATATACAAAATTATGAAGCTATAATGGTTAATAGTAAAAACCTTTTAAATGGTGATAGAATCAAAGGAAATAAAAGAGGTGAAAAATATAAAAATTATATTAAACCAATCATAGAAAATTATTTCCCTGAAAAATTAACAAGAAAATTACCCTCTATTTCACATTCTCCCCAATCACCAAGAAGATCATTACCAAATACTCCTACACAAGGAAAAGGAATAATAAAAACTATAACTCTTCCTTGTAATCCAAATGAATTAATACAAAGAATGGATTTATTATTTGAATCTAAAAGTGCTGGAAATAATAATGTTAAAACAGAACTAAATGCTATAATAGATAAATTATATAAAACAAAAAGTATTGATAAAAATACTTTTACTAAACTTAAAAAACAATTATAAAAATGGCTATGTATTATCAAAGAAAGAGAAATATAAAAAGAAGATATGTTTATGGTGGTGGGTTATTTGATAGTATTATAAATGCAGTAACAAGTCAAGCAGCGAAAGAAGTAGCAACTCATGCTGCAAAAGAAGTGAGTAAAAAAGCATTAACAGAAGTAGGGAATAGAGTAATCAATAAAATAATTCCACCACCATCAGGAAAAGGATTAAACAATCAATCGATTCAAATTTTAAAAAAGTATCAAGCTATCCCGATTCAAGAGTATGTTAAAAGAAATATTTGATATAAACCGAATATGAGTAAATTAAAAAAATGAAATTAATTTTTTTACTTACTCTCCTTTGGAGAGCAGCTTTTCTATTTCTGGTATGTTATTTATAATCTCCTTATATACTAGCTCACAGTTTAGCAATTCAGAATATTTATCACATAACTCATTAAATCTTATATATTTGTTGATTGTTGATATTTTAATGTAATATCTTTCTTCGATAAAAATATTAATTTCTTTAAGGGAATGTCCTTCTATACTCATTAAACACTTTAAACGTGATAAATATAAACCAAAGAAATAAAAATACTTCTTTCCTGTTAATTCATGCTTTCTTATTTTCTTTTCATAACGATCACACTTATATAATGTAGAATCTATATCTGTAATATCATTATCTATTTGAACTTCTTGTTCTTGTTGATTTTTAATGAACAGTTTTTCTTTAAGAATATCTAATGGTATTTTATGATTATTTTTTTGTATCTTTTCTATATAAAAAAGAACAAGATCATTAGTATCATATTTATATTTTTCTAATAACTGTACAAACTTGTTTACTTTGGTTTTTGGAATAAACTCATTGAGAATGGTATTGAGAAATTCATTATTTATATTTCGCTCCATTTTTAAAATGTTAAAATTTAGTCTTCTGAAGCTCACTCTCATAGAAAGAGCCTAAAATTTCTTCCTGTTTTTGATCTCGTAACTTATATGTGTTTGGATTAGTTTGTAATACCTTATCAATTATAAATATCTCTCTTGTAAAATTAGTAGTGTATCCTTTTTCGAAATGTCCTTTATATCTTGTAATCCTTACACGGTCACCCACTTTATACTTCGGTTTCTTTTCACATAAGTCATCTTGGAAAACTCTTTCATATATTTCTCTCTCATTTTCTTTTTTACTTCCTTCAGTTGGTGTCATCTTTATAGTATTATGATAGGTATTGTTATATTCATTTATTATTTGATCTAATACATCATAATATTTGGTTGTATTATAAGCAGTAAAGTATTTTGATATTCTTTCTTTTATAGTCCGATTTACTCTTTCAACAACACACGATTTTTGTTCGTTATTAGTAGAATATAATTCTATATTGTTTTCTTTTAGAAAGCTTTTAAAAATAGCATTATAAAATTCCTTTCCAAGATCCACCCATAACTTTTCTGGTTTTCTTTCTTTTATTATTTCTTTGAATGCATTTGTTACTGATAATCCTGTTTTATTTATTAATGGTTTGATCCATAAGTATTTACTAAAGATATCAATAACAACCAATAGATATTTATAATGTTTATTTTGTTTTGAATACTTCTGCATATCAACTAAATCACTAGCCCAGATTTGGTCAATTCCGAATGATATAACTTTCCTTTTTATAAAGTTTTTTATTAATGGTTTGTGTAACTCATTTGCTAAATCAGATGTTAAAGGTTTCTGTTCATATAGTCATTTTTTATTTCCAAGACCTAAGGTTCTTTTTGCTCCTATGATATTTGACGTAATAGATTTATCTATCCATTCTTTTATTGTTGTAGGTTTTACTTTTTTTAAACTACCTAACATTTCAGTGTCACATAGTTTATTTCTTGTTTTTGTGTCTTCGTGTTTTGAATAACAAATATCATGATGCATTGCTGCTTCATCTATTTTATTTATTGGTAAAGAATTTGGTAGTGGTTTATTATTTGCATCAAGTCTTAGGTCGAGTCGAGTTCCAGGTCCAAGAAAATTATAATTTCCGGGCATATGCATTTCAAATGGTAGTTTGTTTATCATATTATTTACAACTCCTTTTCCTTCTAAAGCCACAAACTTACTTTTTTTAGTATTACAAATAAAACAATTACCTTGAATCATGCGTCTGTTGTTCAATGATGTTTTTTGTATAATATTATTCGTTTCTGTTTTCTTCTTACATTTGAGACAATAGATTTCCATTTTTTATTATAATTAAATGACAATATTAATAAGTGTAGACAATTTAATACTTGAAAATAAACCTTTATCAAACTTTGAATTAATAGAAGCAGTAAAAGAATTAAAAATAAAACACTTCAGAGGTGTTTTCCTGAGAGATCAATTGCCTAGTAAACCAAGAAAGAATGAATGTGGAATAGTTAATCTTGCCGATTCCGATGATTTAAATGGAACTCATTGGGTATGCTATTTTAAAAAAGATAATAAGAAAATATATTTTGATAGTTATGGTTTAATTTATCCTATTGAGTTAGAAAATTATTTAGGAGAAGGAATAGAATATAATACTTTACAAATCCAACATGGAAATACTGTGATTTGTGGTCATGTTTCTTTATATGTTTTATATCATTTAAACAAAGGAGAATCCCTTATTGATACTATTCAAAAATTAATTCCTTAAAAATGGCTTTGACACACAACCAACCTTCTATCAATAAATTTGGATTATCTGTAGATTATGAAGCCTTAGATGATAGTAATATTGTTACACCTATATATGAACATAGAATTGGATTGTCTGACCTTGAGAATGTCTCTGGTTTTAATCAACCAGGAAAAAGAAATGGAAGATATGGATTTAAGTTATCTCCACGAGGTATTTATGAAAGAGTAAAAATTACTGAACCCGATGTACTTGATAAAAATGTTGAAAAGAATATTTTATTTAATCTTGTTCTCGGTGATAATAATAACTGGAAACTAATTAAAGCTAATCATGATTGGGATGTTGATATTAGAGTTAAGAATAATAATATAGTTTATAAACCTGAAACAAAAGAAATTCAAAGAATATTTAATGGTGGAAGGATTTTTGGAAACTTTGTTCCTATGAAATCCTTTGAGGACACTGCTATCATTGGAAGACATCATAAACAATATTATTTAGCGTGTGGAAAAAAAAGAGGAAATACAGCTTTTGAATTTCACACAAAATTTAATGACGAGTTAAAAATGTTAAAGGATGCTCCAGAAAATTCGACATGTTTTATAAGCGGAATTTTATTAAATAATACTACAGATCAACTTGTTTTATTAGGAGGATTGAAAATGGAAGTAAAGGGATTACCCGGACCTAAAGATTTTAGTATAAGAATAAGAAAGGACAAGGATAGTTATGCAATAAGATCATCCCCAACTGAATTGGAACTAGAAACAACTGAAGATGAGATTGATTGTTCACTCTTTAATATAGTACAAAATATCTATATGATTGATAGATTTTCATTTTCTAAAGAACCAATATCAGATGAAGAAATCAAATATTTATAGTATAAAAATGGAGAAATTAAATTTTGGAGAAAAACTAATTATTGATGAAAGTATTGAAGAGTATGAGTATCATGAATATATTCCAGATTCTGGAAATACTAAACTGAATCAAGGTGGAGAAATAAGAATTCCTATTAATGCAGAAGATACATTTTTAGATATTAGTGAAAGTTATTTAGTATTCGAAGGACAGTTAGTTAATCATGATGGAAGTGTAGTAGTAGAAAAGGCTGAGGCATCACCAAAACACATAGAAAAAACAACACTGGTCAACAATGGAATCATGTATTTATTCAGTGAAATAAAATATGGTTTATCAGGTCAAAGTATAGAACATATTGCTAATCCGGGTGAAACAACCAGCATGATGGGATTATTAAAATATTCTGAGGATTTTGAAAAGTGTTTAGGTATGAATCAATTATGGTGTAGAGAAAGAACTTGGGATGCAAGATCTGGACTTGATAGAAGACATAACTATATAACTACAAAATCTGATCCAAAAGGTTATTTCAGTTTTACTATTCCACTTAAACATATTTTTGGTTTTACTGAAACATATGATAAGGTTATGTATGGTTTCAAACATCAACTAAGTTTATATAGAAAATCTGATGATTCTAGTGCAATTGTTAGACGAACTGAAAAAGCTACTGAGACTAAATTTGAAATGGTTAATGATTGCAGGGTTAGATTAGATAAATTATCGTGGTTTGTTCCACATGTTATGCCGAATCTAGAAAATAAAGTAAAACTAATGAAACAAATTGAATCTAGAACCTCTTTTGAAGTCGGTTATAAAATGTTACAATCAGAAACTATTAGTGTTCCACAAGCAAAATCATTTGATTGGAGATTATCAGTTTCAAGCAGTCCTGAAAAACCAAGATATATAATAATTGGTTTTCAAAATACCGGTAAAGATAATTTTATCAAAGACTCCTTCGATCATTTGAATCTTTCAAATATTTATGTTTATCTTAATAGTAGAAGATATCCTGAGATTGATTATGCTATTAACTTCAAACAAAATCAATATAGTAGAATGTTTAAAGAAGCAGCAACTTTTAAACAAAAGTATTATGGAATAGATGAAGTATTATCTAGTGTGAATTTAACTAGTATTGAATATAAAGATTTTTATCCATTGTTTGTTATTGATGTTTCTAAACAAAGTGACAAAATAAAAAATAGTGTAACTGATATTAGAGTTAAAGCTATGTTTAATGAAAATGTTCCAGCGAATACTAATGCTTATGCTGTTTTAATATCTGATAGGATTGTTACATTTAGAAGTGATGGAAGTAAATTTGCTGTGGTACAATAAATTAAGTAAAGTATAAATCATCTATTCCAAATGGTAAAGTTGTTATTCCATCATCACATATATATCTTTTATCATCATAAGAACTTATGGATTTTTTATTTATTTCATTCATAAACATCTTATGTTTTTGTGAATTTAAATTATACATTTTTACATGAGACTCCTCTCCTGTTAATAAACAATTTATATAATCAGCAAATTTTATTTTCTTCTGAGCATTTTTAGAAATTCCTTTAATTTTCTTTATTTCTATTTTCTTTGTTTTTAACGCATATGCTTTACTTCTTAAACCAATCCATTCAGTTATTTGATTTCCATTCATTTCATCTTTAAATTTTCCTATTACTTTTTTATTTTGTTTTGAAAATAATTGATGGTCTTCAGAATAAGCAGAAGTATCTAGATGGTCTTTTATTTGTTCTAATTCTTTATTTATATCATCTGTATAAATATTAATAACTAATGAATCGGTGTCCATATACAAAACATCATTATTTGGAATAGTTTTATTAAAAACATTATAATAAAAGTCATACATTAATAACTTACTATAATCAAGAACACACATTCCTGTATAAATAGGTTTTCTAAATTTAACTGTAGGTATTGTGTTTGCTACACCAATAAAATCTGAGGAAAAATGAATTGCATCTTTAAATGTTGGTTTGCTAAATAATTTAACTGCTCTATTTTCTTCTGTTGTTAATTCTATATTAACTCTATCTCTAATGTTTTCTAATGTTTTTCCATAAAATGCATTATTCATTAATTTCCAATAATCCTTTTCAAAATCTGTTGTTGCTTTAGTTCTTTGTACAGTATTAAAATCAATATATTTCTTTAACCAAGGTTCTTCTATAAATGAAATTATATTATGTACTTTTTTTATTTTCATTCCAAGTTTTAAATATAGTTCTAGAATTTTATGATGTATTACATAATTATTTTTATCTTTAAGAGTAAGAAATAATTTTTCTACTTGGCTTACTTTTTCATCTCCTAAAATATTTAATTGATAATTAGATAAATCATCTTTATTTATTTTCATCTTTTCAGGTGCTAATGGATATCTTCTAGTTTTCTCCTTACATTCTTCAGTATATTCTAAGTCACAGTTAATTACACAACCTCTGTTTTTCGGTATATTTAAATAATAATCTAAATTTGTTTCCCATTTAAAATCCCTAGTTGGTAATGGTTGACTCATTCCATATCCATATAAATTATTAGCATCTAAATACATAATATGATTTTGTTTTGTAAATTTAGATAAGTCTTCTCCTCTTTCAAAAGTGGATAACATTGCTTTCTCTTCTAATTCATTAATTTCCCAATAACCATTATCAACATCTTCAGAAGATATGTCTTTATTATGCGTTTTAACATATCTATCTCCCAAAACACCAGAGAAGCCTCCTCTAACACCCTTTTCAAATAGTAATAACATATCATATTGTTCTTCAGTTAACAATTCTAAATTAACTTTTGTATATTTTAATCCACATTCCCATGTTAAACCAGGTGCTGAATAACAATAAGCAGGGTCAATATTATGATACTCTAAATTAATTTCTCTAAACTTTTCAACTGCATCTGCTAAAATTAATACATCTGTTTTTAGATAAAGGTCATGATAGTCTTTAATAGTTTTACATTTAAAATGATTCCATATATTAATTACATGTTGATAATCTTTTTCTGAAATATCTTTCCCACTTAGATTAGAATACCATTGAGATACTTTTGTTTGTTCATACCACTTAATTAAATATTTCTTTATCTTTGGAGATTTACTTGAATCTATGTTTTTTTTAAATTGTTCTAAACTTCTTGAATGAGATTTTTTATCATATATTTTCTCAAAGGAAGGTAATTGAGTTTCTTCTAATGTTTCAATAGATTCAATATATTCATATGGAAATACTCCTTTAAAACTTCTTTTATTATTTTCAATGTGTTTTAATGCTTCAAAGTCTTTTCCTTTAAAAAAACTAGTAAATATCTTAAAATCCTCATCCCCCATTCCTTGAGAAATAGCATCTAATGAAGTAGACATAAATCTAAAGCTATCTAAGAATACAAGTTTTCTATTATAATTCCCATAACTGATAGCAATATAATTTTCTGAATCTTTTGCTAACACTTTAACTTTATTATTTTTAGTTTCATTTTTTAAAAGGTCTTCAATCAAGAAGTGAAAATCATATCTACTCCCATTATGAAAGAAAACAGGAATACGTTTAGATGATTTTCCCTCTTTTACATTACAAGACTTACAAGCAGCTCCTCTGTATTTATTTGTCCAATGGTTGTGTTCTAATATTTTTTTATTATCTTCCGAAAACAAACATTGACACATATAACATTGTGTGGCATCTTTAAAATTATTATTCTCTTGTTGTGTTAATGTAACAGACTTTTCTACTTTTTTAGTTTTACCTCTATTTGTTTTTATTTCCTCAAATTGAAGAGAATAGAATTTATCCCATATTAAATTATAATCATCTAAAATTGATTTAATAAATTGTTTATTTGAATCTTCCCCATAAAATGATTTATATTCTGATTCTATAATATCTGGATGTTCTGATTTTAAATAATAACCAAAAGAAATAGGTTCTTGTACAAATATTTGATTAGTATATGAATCATCTGGATTTGGTTGAGTTGAATGTATTTTTTTATTCATTGCTTCACTATCACAATAAAACGCAAATGGCAACTTATGCATATAATGATGATTTTCAAATTTTAGAATATGATCCCCTTTCTTAGGGAGAATAGGTTTTGCGGGGGAATTATTTTTACAAAGTAATTGATGATTATTTAAAGCTTGTTGTGTACTATAACTATTAAGACAACTTCTACATAAATATATTTTATTATGTGTTGATGAAATTATAGCTTCTAAGTTTTTTATCCAACAATAATGGCTATCACCAGTTTCTGGTTCTTCAACTAATAGTAAATCTATTTGATAATCCCTATCATTGAATTCAGAGATATATAAAGGATAGATAGATTTTAAATCTTTACATTTTTCTAAACAAAATACATTTATACTAATAGAAGGGTTTTGTTTTTCAAATTTTAAATATGATCGTTCACCCCCAACTGGAAATTCAATATTTGTTAAATCAAGTTCCTTTTCCATATATTTATATTTACTTACTCTACCCGGGTGGTCGATTAGTTGTTTATATTTTTCTTCAGTAATCTTTTCTTCTTCTTTTAAAATAGAGTATTGCATATTATATATGCCTGAAAGGATACTCCAGACAAAACATCTATTATCATTATTTTTAACATTTATAATATGATGTGTTCTAAAAGGTAATGGAAAATAAGTAGACCCAGTCATAGTTTTTGTTTTTATAATACTTAAATCGGTTTTTAATATTTCTTCTAAAACAAATCCTGAACCCCTCTCATTAAACCCATCAATCCATTTAACAAATTTATCTTTGAAAGATTTATATACTGTAGGAAATGCATTACTTCCTTGGAGATCTATATAATTGCTATTAAAGTAGATGTTCATATACTTAATTGTTATTTCACCATCTTCATTTACTTTTTCAATACTCATCTTACATGGAATACTTAACTTTATTTTCTTCTTTCCCTTTATTACACTTTCATTAATTATGTTCTTAACATCATTTCTAATTAATAGAAAATAGTTATCTATATCAAAACCACTTTGTTTAATTGTATAAGTGATTGCTTTATCTTTGAAATTTTTACTTGCCATTTTGTTAGGAAAGATTTTTGATTATAATAAATTTTATAATTTTTTATTTTCTTATATATAATTTCCAATAGTCAGGATTTCTTTCATTAAACTCAATATAAGATTGTTTATATGTTTCTTTGTTCATTAGATAATGTTTTTGTTTTCTTCCTCTGTCACAATCTTTACATTTTCCTCTATAACCATCATAACACGTCTTTTCTTTTGCAAATGAATTAATTATTTTATAGTTAAAACATGTATTACAAACTTTTCCACTTTCCATTTTATTAAAATAAAAAATAAGTACTCAATCTTCTATTTACTTTTTATTAAACAACATTTCAGAAGCTTAATACATTTTTTTTTTGCTTATCTTAATAAGTTGGTAGAATGCAGGATAGTTCACATGTGGACCAACTAGATTTATTATTATTTAGTTTGTTCACATGTGGACCAACTAAAATTTTAGATAATGAGATCACCAGGATGGAATATTCCGCGGCCCTCTAACATTTCTTTTTTTTCT
>JAQSVH010226498.1:1469-13300 GCA_029448705.1 Adansonia digitata
TTCCTAGAACCAAAAAGAAATAATTGCCAAATTTGCCTCTCTATTAGGTTGGCTACCATTATTATGTGTATGTTTATAGGACTATAATTCCCTCGTGAGCTCAAAGAGACCTAACTCTTTGCTTCCCATATCATATGCAGCTTGAAAGCCTCTAAAATCCCCAAAAAAAATTTTTTAAGCACTATCTCAATTTGGGTGTTATATTCCAACTAACCACTATTTTCAGTAGCCTTAGCAATACCGTAAGCATATGATCCTTTATCAGAGCCACTGCCTTTTGCTTATAGTTCAATGAAGTCATAATCAAGGACAATCGAGCCAACTTGACTTAGCCTTCAAACATATCCTCCAAGTTATCCATGATCTATCTAGTAGCAATATAGTTCTCATGTTGCTTTTGCAAAACATTTGACATGCTAGCTAGCATATAGCAACGTGCTGCGTCATTAGACATTCTCCAATGGGTATAAAATAAGAAAGCCTATCAATTAACTGTATCATTTTAAGGCTCAAATGGGGCAAGGTTCATCAAATACAAACTTATGTTTCTTGTAGTTGAGGATAATTAGTAAACTTTTTTCTCATTCAATTTATTACTTGTAAGAATTTGACTAAGAGGTGAAAATAACATTTTGAAATAAAATGAATAAATATATTCAAAACATAAAATTATGCTCAAGCAAATATAAAGCATATATTTTGCAATTAAACATAAATATATATGTTTTTACATGAAAAACCTTATAAAAATGTAGCATTGCAACGGTAATTTTCAGATCTATTACTTTAAGCCATCGTGGGGAGATCATAAAACAAATAGCAAAAAACATCGATCCCACCCAATTAATAAATGCTACCTTAAATCCTTCTAGGTTAAGACATCTTAAAAAACACTTGTTTGGCCACTAGTTTAATAAATAGAGCTCCAAGGGAGGTTATTATTAAGCAAGTCTTGAGTGTATAACCATTGTTTATGAAACTTGGTCCATGTGCTATTCAAGTCATCGAGAGATAATCTCAAACAGAACATGCCTAAGTACATTTTCCACACAAGAGATCTAATCAAGTATATTGGCAATAGTCAACAACCTACCAAAGGTATGGCTAGGGCATAACCAGTACCAATGTTATCATGCTTTCACATATGGATCAATAGTGGAGGCTGTGGGTTTTGTTTAAAACCCTCTCCTACTCAATATTTTAATAAAGTTTTTTCAATATATATGATTAAGATAAGTTTGAATAGCATTCACTTATTCTATATAACATGTTATCAAATAGATACTTGCATCCATCAACAAGATATATAGACAAAAATAATCTAACTAGCCAAACCATGATCTTATCTTAGAAATTAGAAAAAAAAAAAGAAAGATTACAAAAATTTCATCCAAAGCATACTTTTGGTCTTGAATCTTTTCTTTATCTTCATGTATTGATCTTTTATCCATGTAATTTGTTTTTTCATAACCATAAAATATTTAAAAAATAACCATCTTTATATTTTAATAAAAATCTGAATTACTCATTATCTTTAAAACAAATATCCTTCAATAGTTATGGATCAGAGCCCACTGGTCATGAAAATTCTAGGTAAAAATACCCGAAAGCATAGTGAGTCAAAAACTTGGTGTGCCCTCATAGCCCATAGAGGTGTGCGTACTGTGCATGCAGCCTTGGTGCTATGATGAGGCTCAATGCCCTACATTCTTGGCTTGGATGGCACACATACACACACTTATGTGTGTTACCCTAGGTCTGTCGTCGAGGTTGAACCCAGTAGCACAAATAGCCTTGTTTAGCATGTGCTTGCACATCATGGTAAATGTATGCCATTCATGTTGTGCCTAACACGTGATCATGCACCACAGTGCTTGCACATCCTAGGCCTATGTAATTGTGGCATCGCACCCCAATATACGGTGCTATGCTAGGATTTTGTGTAGGGTACTAGGCCTTAGGCCATAGCCACCGCGTGCAACCAAGGTTGTATCTGCCTTAGCTTGCCCTGCCACTAGTTTCACGCTCTAGCAGAAACTACATGTCATGTTGGTACCTCGACCACAAGGGTTCAAACCCTAGCAGCCTAAAGTTAGGGTTTTAAAGTTTCTCAAGGCATGTACCTATTCTTAGGAAGTTTGCACAACATTAGGTATTGGTTTCAGATAGAAGTCATTAAAATCTAACAAAAGTCATTGAATCTGGATAGATTTCTAATTATTAGAAAATAAATAGGTTTATTAAAAAATAATTTACAGCCTTTGGATCTTTATCTCCCATATATAATTTACACAAAAAGTTGAAAAAGAATGAAAGGAAACCTATGTGATAATGATAGACAACATCTAATTAAAAACTCGATAAAAGCTTAGGTAGATCAATTCTAAAATCTAACGGTTCATGATCGGCAAAATTAATAAAATACATATCATGATAAATAACATAATAGAAATCCTAAAATGCCAACTCTCTAATAATTAAATCCATACATAATTAAGGAGAATTTTTATTATGAGTTTTATGTATATAACATAATCATGATCTATCTCGGATACCAACTGTAGGAAAAACAAAATACTTCACATAGAAAAATTTTAAATTTTTTTAAATCGGATCATTTTAAATTGTATTGTTGTATAAAACAAAAACACCATAATAAATTACTTAAGTTGCAGATTTAAAGATGCCATCCAAGAATTCCAAGATCTGTGTGAAAGCTTCAACCAACTAGCCTTCTTTACTATTCTCCAATTCTCGAAAGGTAGAGTGTGTGGGCATTCTTTATCTCGATCTACACCAGATTCATAGAGGTTGATGCTCCTTCAACACCATCTTTGTGCCAATAGGTTAAAAATCATGAGATGTTGTGATTAAGAGCCCTAAGAGCAGCACAAATGTTCTAACCTAAGACCTTTAGCATATGCCTCTTATTTCTATCAAGTAATAAGGTAGCCCTAGTTTTTATTTTTAAATTAAAATAATTATTTTACTACCTTAGTAAAACCTTAATATGTGGCACCATCCCTAATATAAGAGTCCACCAAGTTTTCGGCCAGAGCCAAATATATCTCTATATTTTTGGCCCAATTTATTTTATGGAGTTTAGCTTGTTTAACTTAAATACCTATTAATTTTGATTAAATCGTTAATTTTATTTAGCCCAATAATTTTCCTTAACTCCAATTCTAATTCCAAATAAAACCATGACAATTTCATTTGAATAGAATAATTATACACTAATTATCAAAATGAAATTAACTATAGTAAGATAATTAATTTAATAACAAATTAAAGGAAATAAATAAAATATTTTTTCTTAATTTATTTATAATATTATTCAATTTTAATTTATAAATAAGACTTAATAGCTATTAAATAAACTTTATAAATAATTAATTTCTCATATCTATTTAATTTAAATTAATTCTTATATTTATCAAAAATTAAATGTAATTAATTTAAATTAATTACTAATTTATTGAAAGATAAATATAATTAATTTAAGTTACTGATTCTTGTCTAAATAAATATTTAATCAAATTAAATATACATTCTAAATAAATAACACTAAAATATTATCTTTTATTTATTTACTGAAGTAAACACCTGCACCCCTAAAAGGAGTGTATTTGACATACCATTTCACTATGTTGAGAATTTTTCGACTATAGGCATTTTCGATTGATAACCATCTGTTAAATAATTATATTGAGCCATTGAAGGAACTATTTAGACATATATAATTAGGCTCCAATAATCATGTATTAATTATTCTATCCAGAATAATTAATCACTTAATTGTTAATCTTATATTCCTACCACTCTAGACCAGAGATTGCACTCCCAATGGTATATCGTATTATGTAAGCTTTACAAATAGGCTTTTAGTACAATGACCTTGTCATTTGTGTAACACCCTTAGATGATATCCGTGATCAACTTAAGGTTAAAGTCCTTTTTACCTACTTGATCACCTTGTCTTAAAGTTACATTACACTCTCAATGTAAAAATGATTATTCATGATGTGAACAATTTATCATTTGATAAACAAATGACCGAAGCCTCATCCATTTCTATATAATGCCTTTCAAGAGCATAACCTTAATTCTTTATTGGAGCTATGATCTTGTATCTATAAATAAAACTCTCATCAAGTATAAGTCATATACCCAATGAACCAGTCTAGTAGCTTACTACTTCAAGATGTTTTAGCCTTTAGAACATCAAAGTATGCAAGTTATACATAAAGTGAATTACTTACTCAGGATTAAGGTAATTACATAATGAATTAATCTAAGTAAACAAACTTATTACTGGAGTAATTGCACTTTGGTCAAGTTCGATATGTCACCACCTTTAGACAATATATCTATTATATCTCTAGTTAAGAGTCAGCCTACTCCAAATGGCCAAAACAATCCATCTCCCTAATTGGATTTAGATGACATAATAGTCTTAACATAGATTAATTGCTTACCTTAACCCTCTATACTATAGATTATCGATTTATGCTACTCACATTAGAATGTTGTCTTCCCAGATATAAAGTAAATTATATGAAATATTCTAACAATATAAATAGAAATAGTCAATCAGCCATATTTGCTTACATTTATTTTGACATGTAAATTAAATGAGGTTAGAATAGCAATGATATAATAAAACCTAAATATATAAATATGAATAATCAGTTTAAAGTAATAAAATACATTAAAAATGTTTTTCATCCTTAGGGCATTCCTATCAATTTCCTATTTGCCCTATGGATGTAAATGAGTCATATCTCACATCCTTAGACCCTCGACATACCTTTTAAAACTTGTCCTCAAACATGATTTTGTAGACTTCAACAACTCTATCCATGACTAGCTTTCTTATAATGTTTTATTTCTTGTCTATATGTTTTGTCATCTTGCAGTGTCTAGATTCCTTGGTATTTGTTATTGTTGTGCTATTATCACAATAAAGTGTAATAAGTTTATCCATACCAAGAATTACCTCAACGTCTCTAAAGAACTTGCTATCGTAACATGGTCTAGTTATGAATCCTGACTATCTAAACTTAAAAGACAATTGTACCCCTTGTTCTTCTATATATATATATATCATTATTTTTCATTTTTAGAGGCTATGTCATTATTATCTTTTCTTCTTCTTGGGGACCAAGTTATCGAGATGAATTATTCATTTGACGTAACACTAGATAGTCATTACGGAATGACTATTTATCTTAGAGTCGCCACCAATCTATTTGGGCTTGGTAAGATTGGTCACCTATTAGCATTCATACTTCAAGGGTTACAAAACCCTTAAAAACAAACTCTAAGGTCTATATTCATACTGGAGATTGTCTAAAAGGGTTCAAAGTTGGTTACAATCATGGCTTAGGATCGATCCCTCCCATGGCACCTGATAATCTGTACCTTATTACATGTTATCTAATTTTTATCTAGCTTCAATATCTGGTATTTAATTATAGTTCCCATATGTTAAAATAAAATTTTTATGAAACAAATTTATTATTCCATATGAGAAATTAGGTTTTAAATATTTTTTAAAATCTAAATGTCTTTCATACTCCATAGAAGGATAGAAAGAGTAAGAAATGTTTTATCGTTATCTCTTTTGCAGCCCATCGGATGACCGAAGGAATATAAAAGGTTTTCAAAAATAAAAATATCTTTCACACTAGAAAGGTTTTATTTTTCCAAAAATTCATTAAAAATTCCTAATTTTCTTGCTTTTGAAAAAGGGTATACCTTTGTTAAAAATAATCGATAAGCCATATTCTAGCTAGCACACCAACAGATTATTTCAATTAGAGTATATTGCCTCAATTTTTTATCAAAATAACAATGTTATCCAAAGCCCTTTAAAGCACATTTTCGACATAAAAGTATCATGGTGACCTTGAAAGAATCAGATTTAAGGTAAATTATTAAAAATGTTCCTAGGGTATACATTTGACATTATCTGAGTAACCTAAGGGACTTGATAATCTATTCCTATTATACACCCTTGACATGAAGTATTTCGATGATCAAATAAGACTTTGTCCAAATGTATATTACTAAAATGTCCTTAAGGTCTACCTTCGACATTAAATTATCTTGGTAACCCCAAAGGACTCAACTACTTCATGAAAAGACAAACCTATCCTTATTATAAACGTTGGACAGAAAAGTATTATGGTGATCATAAAACACTAGATTCTAAGGAAAATTACTAAAATAGCTCTAAGCCGTGTCTTTCACAATAAGTGTCCTAGTACCCTAAATGACTCAATAATGATATGGAATAATAATTTTACCCTAATGAGCTAGCTTTGATATTGAAAATAACAAAAATGCAAAAATTGCTAGTACATCTTTTTAAAATTACATTTTAACCCTAAAATAGCTAAAAATGCTAAAAAATTCCTAAAATGCCTAAAATAACCTATATAGGTAATTTTCATGTTGAAATGACCTTTTTAACCCTAAAATGTAAGCCTTTACCTAAGGGACTTCAAACTCTTTTAACTTTTCCAGTTAGTCCCTACATGAGTTAAAATTACAAAACAACATTGAACTCATCACCATTAATATAGAAAATATACCCAAAAATCATAGAAAGTATTCGACCAAGTACCTTGGGCCTTGGAATAAATTTTTTTAATATCACAAATGAGTCCCTCAACTTTTTAAAATTATAAAAAAGTCCCTAAAAGTCTAAAAATGCATGATATACATTTAAACAAGCTAAAAATGTATGAAATATCCCAAAAGGTCCATGAAATGGTCGACCAAGCATGGGCCTTGAAGTAATTTTCCTTATTTTTGCAATTTAGTCTTTAGACTTTCCATAATTAGAAAATAGCATAAAAATACCAAAAACTTCACAAATGAACCCATATATGGTTTGACCAACTAGGGAAATACCTTCCAAGGCCTTAAAATGTTTGGTAAAATTATTTTTATAGCCTTGCAATTCTTAAACATGAAACAATAATCCAAAACAACATAAAATCAAGCATGAAAATTTCATTAAGGCCTTCATAATATTCGGCCAACCTATATAATTATCAAAAATATTTTTTTTCACCACATAATTTCATGAATATCTATATAAATACACGTCCTAATTTGTACCAAGCTTAAATATGCATGGAATCATGATAAATAATGAACACACCAACATAAATCAACATGAAAATGCCAAGGAAAATAGAACAAGATTATATACATATGGAAACAACATCATTTCCATAAACAAATATGATTTATATTAACAAAAATTGACTTAATTTCAAGGAAAAAAAAACATAATATAACAACTAAATTAAGAAACTTTGATAATAACTTTCCCACTTGACCTTTCACCATGGATCTAAATTCATGAGCTCAAGTGGTCACAAAGCTCACCAAAAAGATGGAACAAGCTTGAGATGAAGAAAAATCAAGAGTTATCTAAGTTAAATAACTTGAAAACTTGAAAAACTTAAGAAATTTGTGTTTTTTTGGTGTTTTTTGCTTATGCCAACATTAACCACCAACTTGAATAATTCTTCCCCTATTTGTAAGGGAAAGCCAAGGGTTAAAAAAACATAGAGGAAGTCAAAGTAAAGATAGCATAGCTTTGGCAATCATCATAAAGTTGTCCAATCGAAAATTTTTTTAAGAGACTGACTTTAGGAACCAACATAGCATCATTGAGATAAAGAACATTTCTAGAACAAGATGATAAAGAGATCGTAGTGGGGTATAGTCACAGGTGAAGATGATATTTTTTTTGCCTTGGTACGGTGAGGATGAGACAAATGCAACTAAATTGCTCGTCATATGATCAGTAGCCCTAGTGTAATTGTAAACAAACCATTGAGAATAATGCTTCGAAGATGAAAGTATAATACCCACATGATGAGTTGTTTGATGCAGAGCAAAACTCTAGTTGTAACACTATGGACATACGATAGCCATGTCTCCAAAAAGAATCTAAAGTATACGTATCAAAGTCAATTATAAAAGAGAACCTAAGATACCCTCATAGGATTGCTTTTGTTGTTGCCCTCATAGGATTGCTTTTGCTGTTGATGAAAAGACTGGTGCTTTAGGTTATGAAACTAAGGCTACTTATTTTATGATTATGTTGAATATATTTTCCATGCCAAATTTCTTAATTTTTTTCTTTAATTTCTTAATTTTTATCTTTAAATGGATATTTTTAAGCTTAAATAACTAATTTTGTCTTTTTGTATGAATCATCATATGATAGTCTCTAATTGAATGTATGAGTCATGTAGCCTAGTATTAGGCTTCAAATTATTTTGATAATATTAAATTTAATGCTAAAATTCAATCCCAATTAAATTAATTCTCATATAATCGAATTATCAAATTTTAAAAGTAAAATAAATATTCATAAATTTTTGAAAATGTATGAGTAAATAAAATCATAATTACAAATTTCATGAAAAAAATAAATAAAAAATTGAAGTGGAAGGAATAAATTTTAAGAAAAATGCAAAAAATAAATTCAAGTATGAATTTAATCATGTGAGGGGCCCAATTAAATATTCACATGAAAATTTTTGGCCTAAAATAATTAATAAAAAATTTTAGAGAGAGAAAAATTATTGAGCTTTGTTGTAAAATTAACCCATTAAAATAATAAAATTAGTAAAATTTCCAGATAAAAAATTGAAAGAAGGATTTTTTGGAAAATTTTATATGTAAGAAAAAGGCAATTGAAAATTCTAAACTCATAAAAATTTACGAGAAAAAGCTTTACAAAAGAAAATTGATATCTAATAAAAATAAATTCGAATTTCAAAAAGCTATATTCAAGCTATTTTATTAAAGTATGTGAGAATATTTAGAGTTTTCAACTCTGAAAAATTTTAGGGAAAAATTTTACAAATAAGAAAAGTTCATATTTTGGAGCCAAAAAAATTCCAAAAATATGTACAAATTTATGAAATTGAATTGAATTTAACACAGTACTCAAAATATTAATTTATATAAATAATAAAGATGAGGAAATTTTACTGAAAAATTTCACCAGCATGACACTTGCAGTATTGTGAAAAATTCAAATTTAATGACTGAATTTGACAATTAACACCTCGTGGTATAAAATGCCAGTACTAATTTTTCCTTGAATATTTTTTATTTTTTTGGAGTACATATTGGCATAAATATCACTCAGATATTAGTAAAAATATGTGGCAGTGGACTTGCCAAATTTTATGAAAAAATATCAAAAAATTTTTAAAAATGAGCAATTCAATCGTGATATCATTTGCAAAAATGAATTTCAAAATTTGACAAAAAATATTTAGAAACTAATTTTTGTTTGAATATTTGTCCTTTTTATCTAAATTTATTCTCTACGACCCTTGAAATTGCATTTTTTCTGTTACATGCATGAGCGGTCATTTAGATATGATTAAATAGGTTTTGAAAATGCCTAGTCCACTAGAAAAGTCAACCCCCACGAGCATAATTACCTATTTATTAGTCTTGGATATTTTAGGATTAATAGGGAAAGAGCTCTAACAAAATTAGGTGTCTATTACTGCCCCTCTTTAAACATATCTGAGAATTAGGAATAGGGCTAGACATGATTTTGTTTGGGCCATGATAAGCCTTTTAACAAAAAATGTTTTCTTTTTGTATACCAATCGTATTGGTTTCCTACTTATCCAACTACTTCAGGCTTTCACATTTTAATGCTAATTTTGATTAGGCTATGGCCATCAGCTACTCTCGGCCTTTCTAATTTTGGTACCGATTTTGACTAGCACAAAACCATCAGCTATTCTTGGGTTTTGCTTTTTAGTGTTATCATCTACTCTTGGGCTTTTAATTTTTGATGCCATTTTTGACATAAGCCTAGGCCATTTTCTATCTCTTGGGCTTTTGCAATTTTAGTGCCACTTTTGATTGTGGACGAACCATCAATTACTTTTGGGCTTTTAAACTTTGTGCTAATTTTGATTGGGACTGAACCATAAGCTACTTTTGGACTTTTCAAATTTTGGTGCCAAGTTTGATTAGGACTACCATTAGTTGCTCTTAGGCTTTTCATTTTGGTGTCAATTTTTTTTTGCCAAATGAAGAGAACTTAGAAAAACTGCATCGATTGTCTGCTTATAATTTAAACCTTAGGATGAAAACACAACCTAAAACCTGATTGGATGGAATTAGAACCCTGGGATCATCTTCAAAGTTTAGCAAAGAGAACTTGACCTAAATCAAACTTATTAATTAAACCAAAGTTATAACAATTTTGGTCACCAGAAGTTACCTTGATAAGATCAAATTGAGTTTTTGATTAAAGAACAAAGAATAAGTTCTCACAATGGTGAAGAAACTCTCAAGTATTCTTTTCTCTTCCAAATATGCTAAATTACATGAATAAGACTCCCTTATATAGGCCAAAAATCTATAGAGCCTTAACTGAACAAGGAAACCCTAATCAATAAAGAAAAGTTTATTCCTAATCCTAATCTGATTAGGACTTAGCTAAACAACTTAAAATCCTAAACACAATCCTAATAAATCAAGATAAAGTCTATTTCTTATCATAATCTAATTAGCAATTATCTAAATAAATTTAAAAAATGAAAAATAAAAAAAAATTAGAAAATTTGAAATCCTAATCTATAGGTCCATGAATACATGCAAATTGGGCTCCATTCATCTTGGACATGTGTATTGGGTTCCAAGCTTTATTCATCTTTCTTTTAGCCTCAACACAATATAGAAAAGTGATCAATCTTAGCAATGCATCTGATTCATTTCGAGCAGCCTCCTTTGCTTGCATTTCCATGATTAGTCCTTGCAAAGCTTGCTCCAGGCATTTAGTCTTTGCCTTAGTCATTGGACCTCTAATTCCTTGCAAAAGATCATAAGAACGGTTGGAAATAGGTGTTTGTGCAAGTTGATCTCCATCATTCCCTCCCTCCTCGAAAGGATTCGTCCTAGAATCACCTACATCACATAAAGATAAATTAGTGACGTTAAAAGTAGCACTCATATTACCATAGCTATTCGGCAAATCTAGCTTATAGGCATTGTCATTGATCTTTTCTAACACTTGAAAAGGTCTATCTCCTTGAGGCTGCAACTTAGATTTCATTTGAGCAAGAAACCTCTCCTTAAGCAAATGAACCTAGACCCAATCCCCAGGTTTGAAAACAACCTTAATACTCCCCTTATTGGTTTGCCTTGCATATGGCTCATTCTTTTTGTCGATGTTAGCTTGAACCTTGCCATGCAAATCCCTAACAAAATATGCGTTTTTCTTACCATCCAAATTAGCATGTTCATTAGTAGGCAAAGGTAAAATATCCAAGGGAGTTAAAGGATTAAAGCCATACACAACTTCAAAAAGAGAATAAGAAATAGTAGAATGAAAAGTCATATTATATGCAAACTCAATATGTGGCAAACATCTCTCTCATTGTTTTAAGTTCTTTTAAATAATACCACGTAACAAAGTAGTAAGTGTCTTATTAATTACTTCTGTTTGTCTATCCGTTTAAGAATGTGCAACAGTAAAAAACAAGAGTTTAGTTCCTAACTTATTCCATAAAGTGCGCCAAAAATGAAAGAACTTAACATCCCTGTCACTTACTACTGTTCTAGGCAATCCATGCAAATATACTCTCTCTTTAAAGAACAAATCAACAATATGTGTTGCATCATTAGTTTTTGAACATGCAGTGAAATGTGCCATCTTGATAAACCTATCAACAATAACAAATATGCTATCCTTACCACTTTGGGACCTAGGCAACCCTAATTAAAAATCCATAGATATATCCATCCAAGGTTGACTAGGCACC
>JAQSVH010226572.1:0-13297 GCA_029448705.1 Adansonia digitata
AAGATAAAAACCTCTACCCCCTATCTTTTGTGGCTAAGATAGAACCCTCTCTCACTACTTTTGAAGGCTAAGTAGAAATTTTCTCTACTTTTGAATGGCTAAGTAGGAACCTCTCCTTTTTGCAAGGATTTGAGTGTAAACAAATAAAACCTCTAAAGGTTAGGTGTTTACAAGAATTTTGGCTCAAGAGGTAAATGTATCTAAAAATACAAAATGAAGAATACCAAAATAGGAAGAATTAATCTTAATGAACTACTTAGTAAAAATGATGGAGAAAATGAAAGATATTAGCATAATCTCTTGGTTTTTCTACTTGTTAAAGGTGTTGGAGTGGCTTATTTATACCCTTAATCAGCTATTGGGAACATTTGGTGAAGGAAGATAGGCGCTGGAGCTTTTAAAATATCATTTGGAGCTTTTAAAATATCATTTCCCATTGTTCCTCATGCCTCTGTATCGATACAATTAAGTGGGTATCGATACATTGTGTTTAATGGTCTAAAATATGATAGTTAAAGAGTCATGTATCGATATAGAAAGATCTATCTCGATACATGAATAGTCCTGTATCGATGCAGAATGCTTTGTCTCAATACATGAATAGTGATTTATGCATTATAAGGTTATTTAGCTACTATCAAGTATTATATCGATACATACACATAGTGTATCGATACATTCACATGAAAATCAATTTTAAAAGGTTTTTCATGACTTTAAAACATGTAAGACTTATCTCAAAAATGTTTTATATAAAAATATATATTAAGAACACATTTTTGAGTGCTTGAAGGAGTTAAAACACTTTCTAGTATTTTCACAAGTGTTAACAAAATATTTCACGGAAAAATACTAATCTTAAAAATAATTAAACAAAAGCTAATTAAGCTTAAGTTTTAGTTATATCAAAACTAAGATTAATTCAAAGCTAATATAGCTAACACATAGTATGCACAATCACAGATAATTCATTAAGAATAAAAGGCTAAATATATTCAACAAAATAATCAAAAGATGTCCAATGGAATGTAAAAAGTTTGAGAACCATAAAATCCTTAAAACTTAAGGGTGATCCTAAAATTAGCCTAATATGACTAATTATCATTTGTCTGAGGATCATCAGTGGGTGAAAAAGTAGGTAGAGGAATATAAGAAAAGGCAGCCAAAAAAATTGAATTGTTCGATCAATGCCTGGTGACTCTGATTAAGATTAGAAAGATAAGCATTGATAGAGTTGAAACGATGATCCCAATGATCCCAAGAATCAAAGTGTCTCTCCCTTGTATCAAGATGGCCTATAATGGAATCATACATAGTTTGAATGTCCATAGCACGGATGATAAGGTTTCAAGGGAGTGGAGAAGACGTGTTATGCTCCATATCATCCTCATTATGATCATCAAGATTAGGAGCATCTGGTTGAGCAAGTGATTAAGGTTGTTGTCGATGAGCCTTGGGAACAAAATTAGCTCATTGAATGTCATACCCAGCGAGCCCCATAGATTTTTGTCTAATATAGCGATAGAGAAATACCATAATGATGGGGTCGCAAGCAAGATCAAGACCTTAAGTTTTAAGGTAATAGCTCAAGGTCATGCCATGTAGGAGTCTATAACAACCACGAACATAAAGGATAAAGTGGACAAAGATAAAGTGGGAAAGTTTGGATGGGTTTCAATATGAATCATATAAAGCCGCAAATAGTCAAAATCACTAATTAAAGTGTGTTTGGTTCTATATGAATTGAGCATATGGGAAATGATAAGATGAAACAGGCGATCAATAAGTGGAAAGGGGTGGCTTTATTATTTGGGGTACGTAAGCTAACAGGTGCCGGACCTTCATTGATTACACTTTCCTTTAGGAAACCAAAAGTGGTTACAAAGGAAGAGGGTTAATTATGAGATCCTATCTCAAAAGACAAGATGGAATAGTAATGACAGGTCATGATCATCAGTTACAAGTGAGACGTTGCTAAAGAATGCACAAACAAGGCTCTTACAAACTAGAACATTGAAAGAAAAAAATTTAGTCCATGCAAAGGTATCAAAAGTTTAAAGGTAGCGATAAGCAATCAACCAAAGAAAAAGAAAGTTGATTACTCGACATTGCTAGATAGGTATAGGGGCATAAATTATATTAAATTGCTCACGAGCCCGTGCACCTCAAAAATATAAGTCAAAGAATGATTGCTTTTAAGTCAGAGGTGGTTGACGAGTAGAAGAAGTGGAAGCACAAGTGACAGGACCATGACAACAGGCAATTTGTTTGGTTTTGGAAGGCATGGTAATGTGTTAAGTGGTTAAAGGTGGTGATAGGATAGAATTGATGTCAGTGAAGTGGTGAGAGTGATTTAAAAAAAATCAAATAAAATAGGAGTGGGTTAGGAGAAGGGTTTGCGAGAGTGATATAGGTTGCAAACGGGAGTGGGGCAAGTAAATGGTGCTAAGAACAGGTTACCTAGGCAAGAAGAGTTACTAAGAAAAGGCTATTTAAGGAATATAGTCAATCTGGTGGTGGACAGAGGGTTTTAGTGGCAATATGGAGCACCATGGGAGTAGTGTTGAGATCAAACACAATAAACAAGGTTAGAAAGGATTAAGAATGAAAGAAACACTTGAAAATTTGAAAAAATCTAGACATATTTTGAGGGTTTTGAATAGAAGTTGGTTAAGGTTTAAGGAAGGGAATTGTCCAATGTTTATGACTTTTGGTGCTAATGGATTGAATTTGCAAAAAGAAATGGTGAATTTTATGAAATACAACTATTTTAGATTAAGGATTGTAGGAATTGATGAAGATTAGATGACAAGTGATAATTAAAAAGTGCTAGAGTTGAGGAAACTAAAGGAATTGCAGCTTAAACTTAATGAAAATGAAGTTTGGGAACTTAATGAAAATGAAGTTTAGGGCACAAGGACAGCCTAAATCGATAGTTTGTAATGATACAAACTGGGTATATTGATACACGATATCAATACAAAGAACAATTTTGGGTTTGTGTATCGATACAATGAATAGCATCTCGAGACTTAAAATAATTTTGGGCTATATCAATACAAGGCAGATCGTATCGATACAATGTATCAATACATAGAGTTAGGTATTGATACAAGGTACAATTCTGGGTTTCATATCGATACCTTAAACTCCATCTCAAGACTTAGACTAAATTTTTAGCTGGTATTGATACATATAGTTCAGTATGGGTCATTTCTATTGATATGTATCTCTTTATGCTTATTTTTGACCCAACTGCTTATTTCTATTGATATGTATCGATTTATATTTATTTTTGACCCAACTGCTTATTGAAAATATTACAAATGCAAATTTGAATAAAGTATTGGTATTAAATTCATTGTGCATGAACAATAAATCAAAATTCAACAAAATCATTCAAGCATCAAAAGTCATACAAGTTCACATCATTAAACAAGAAGGTATGTAAGGCTAGCTTTTCTAAACAAGCATGGTAAACATGGTTTAAACAATGTTGAGGTAATGTATCAGAATTTTATCAACTTATAAATTTAAGGTGCATTCATTAAGCCAAGTTCTCTTCTACTTGTGCAAAATCTATGTCGAGAGTTTAGTGAAAATATCGACTAGCTGATGCAAGGTATCAATGAATTCAAGCATTATATCACCTTTTTGCATAGATATCTAATGAAGTGAAATCTAATCTCTATGTGCTTAGTTTTAGAGTATTGAATTGGATTTTTGGTCAGACAAATGGCACTAGTATTGTCACATTTAATAGGAATATGATCTAAGGTAATTCCAAAATCCTCTGTTTGTTGTTTTATCTATAAGATTTGGGCATAACAATACCCCTCAGATATGTACTCTACTTCAGTTGTGGACAAAGCAACACTATTTTGTTTCTTGAAGAGCCATAATATGAGCATGTTTTTAAGAAATTGATAAGTACTGGAAGTGTTTTTCCTATCAATTTTGCATCCACTAAAATCCACATCAGAATAAATAGGGAAGGCAAAAGATGATTCTTTTGGATACCATAAGCCTAGATTGGGAGTGTCTCTAAGATATCCAAAAATTTATTTTACGATAATTGGATGTGACTCCCTAGGTGACAATTGATATCTAGCACATAACCATACACTAAACATTATATCGGGTCTATTTGCGGTAAGATATAACAATGAGCCTATCGTAGACCTATAAAGTTTAGAGTCAACACATTTACCTCATTCTTCCTTCTCAAGCTTTGTTGAAGTACTCATATTTTGAACCTCTGTAGTAACTCCTTTGTATACTTGGCTTGATTGATGAAGATGCTATCTTTTGTTTGCTTGACTTGTAGTACAAAAAGGAAAATTTTCGCAAAAAAAATTCATCCTTTGTATGATTCTCCTATCATGCTCATCTTAAATTCACTTTCCATTAACTTGGAAAATTCTTCTTTGACATAAGTCAACTTTCTAGGATGATTTCTTTCTCTTTCAACTTGAGTTGGCTCATATAGTTGTTCTTCTTTTGGAGCTTCTTGATCTTGGGTTGTTTGTTCTTGCTCCTTGTCAAATGTTTCAACTAGCTATTGTTGGTAAATTTCTACATCATCACTATCAAGAGATAACTTTCTCAAGGTTAAATTAGCTTCATCAAATATAACATGTATGGACTCTTCAACAACTAAAGTTCTCTTATTAAACACTGTATAAGCTTTAGAATTTGTAGAATAGCTAAGAAAATTCCTTCATTACTTTTTGCATCAAATTTTCCAAGACTATCCTTTCCATTATTTAGCATAAAACATTTGCATCCAAAAGGATGAAAATAACTAATGTTAGACTTTCTTCCCTTAAAAAGTTCATATGTAGTTTCTTTAAAATTGGCCTAACCATTGCTCTATTTATAATGTAGCAAGAAGTGCTAATGGCTTTCACCTAAAAACACTTTGGTAAATTATTTTCACAAAGCATGGTTCCAACCATTTCTTCCAAGGTTTTATTTTTCTTTTCAACAACTCCATTTTGATGAAGGGTTCTAAGTGCCAAAAAAATTATGGCTAATACCATTTTCATTACAAAATTTATCAACACCAAGATTTTCAAATTATTTTCCATGATCAGTTTTACACTTGAAATAGAATAACCTTTTTCATTTTGAATAATTTTGCAAAAAGTAATGAATTTTTCTAAGGCTTCATCTTTAGAGCTTAAAAAGAGAACCCAAGTAAACCTAGATTAGTCATCCATAATAATAAATCCATAGTGTTTACAACCTAAGCTTAATGTTCTTATGGGACCAAAAAAATCAATATTAATAAGTTGTAATACTCTAGTAGTTGAAACAATATTAATTGGTTTAAATAAAGCTTTCTGATGTTTTCCTTTAACACATGCATCACATATTCTATCATTATCAAATTTCATTGTAGGCAATCCAACAACAAGGTCTTTCTTACATAATTTTCAAATTGCATTTAGACTGGCATGTCCTAATCTTCTATTCCACAACCAAGATAAGTCATCATTATTAGCAGCGAAGCAAACATTTCGAGAAGACAAGTCATCTAGATGCATAATATAAACATTTTTTCTCTACATCCTATAAAGACAATTTTATTTGATTTAATATTAACAACTTGATAATTCATTGACTCAAAAATAACCTTCATTCCTTTTATCACATAATTGACTAATACAAAGAAAGTTATGTTTAAGACCTTTGACAAATAGAACATTTTCAATATTAGATGAGGAATTGTTACCAATGGTTCAAATACCTTCAATTTGTCCTTTTAAGTTATCACCAAAAGTAACACTTCCATCCTTAGGCCTTAGTTCCATGAATTGACTTTTGTCACCAGTTTTGTGTGCTAAGCATCCACTATAAAGGTACCAAGAATTCTTCCTTGTTGAATTTGCCTTGAAGCAATGCTCTTCCTCTTTAGGCTCATCAAGAGCCATGGGACATAGGTTGGCCACTTCATTATCATCATTGTCAAATGTGTCACTATCGCTCTATGTGGCCACCATACCCTTCTTCCATATTAGACATTCAAATTTGATGTATCCTAATTTCTTACACTCACAGCAAATTACTTGGTTTTTTTTTCTTTTTTGCTTGACTCTTCCTTCACTATTTCTCTTCTAGAAGGTCTTTTTGCATTGTTCATCCTCATGAATTTGTTGAATCTTTTTGCAAACATAGCCATCTCTTCATCATCATAATCATAACTTAGAGTGGTTCATTTGAAGGCAACACTTGTTTTTTTGGTAGCTTTTGACCATGCTTGATATTTATCTCATAGGTTAGAAGAGAGCCAATGAGTTCATCTAGGGAAAGTGTGTTAGGATCCTTGGATTCCTCAATTGCTGTCACTTTTGCTTCCCAAGAATTGGGAAGACTATTGAGTAGCTTCTTCATCATTTCTTTGTTCAAATAGGTCTTTCCAGGTGCCTGCAACCCATTGATGATATCCATTAACCTATCCAACATTTCTTTGATAGTTTTATCATCTTTCATTTTAAATAATTCGTAGTTAAGTGTAAGCAGACTTATTTTGGATTCCTTTACTTGATTTATTCCTTCATAAAGGTTGCTAACTTGTCCCACAGTTGCTTGGCAATTGCCACTGACTAAGACTCTAGTGTACTCATTTGGACCAAAAGCATAAAATAATGGGTGCATGGCCTTGGCTTTTAATTGTGCCATCTTAGTATCTTGCTTATCCTATTCATTTTTTTCCTTTGGCACAATATTATCTCCAACTCTTTTCTTAGGATTGACTGGTCCATTAATAATGATCATTCATTCTTCATAGTCATTGGCTTGGATAAAGAGCCTCATCCTTATCCTTCAATAAGAGTAGTTGTCACCATTAAAGAATGGAGGTCTCATGATGGAATGCCCTTCAAGTACCATAGCATTTGCATTTGTCTCAAATACCATAAAACAAACTTTATCTTAGCTCTTTAACTATTGTGAGCTTCTTGAGGCTTTAAGCATTATGTTTGCATCCTTCATTTTTTAAGCTATCAAGAATATTTTCCCAAGGTTGTGAAACCTACAATAGAGACTAAAGCTCTGATACCAATTGTTAGCTCAAAATAATGATTGAACCAAGAAGGGTTGAATTGGTTCTATGAAAAATGTGATCACAAATTAACCTTGTATAAAAAAGTTAAAGTAAATTAAAATTAAAAGGGAGTTAAAGGTAACAGAAACAAATAATCAATATAAAAAGGTTTGGTCCTTGAACTTGGAGCTTACATCCTTTCTTCTTAGCATTTCCTTACCAAGGTGATTCCTATAATTCACTAATGAAATTGTTACCTTTAAAGGTGAGGTATAACCTTACAACTCTATCTTTTAAAGCCTAGATAGAACCTTTCAATCCTCTTAAGAATTCTACTCTAAATTCTTAAGTATTTCCACTCACTTTCACACAACCCTTTTGTGATATAAATGAAGTGTTTGCAAACAATTAGAAGCTCTAGTAGGTGGGTGTTTGCTGGAATTTAAGATACAAATAAACTTGAATGAGTATAAATTGGATACAAGAATAATAAAGAATTTCAAGATTTTAGGCTTTTGTTTTTCAATGCTTGATTGATCTTGGTATATCTTTCTTTTTAGTTGTTGAGAATCCCTATTTATAGCTTGGAATTGATTTATAGATATCGGGCATTAAATGAGGTTGGTGGAAAGCCGTTATAGCCTTCATAACCATTTAGACTCGCTCTATTGTATTGACACAATGCCAATAATATCATTATAAGAATTAAAAATGTGACCATTATAAGCGGTTATATCGATACATAAGGTTGAGTATCGATACTTGTCATCTTGTATCGATCCAGACACACTTGTATACATACACTCGGGGGGTTTCAGCTAAACTTTAGCTACTGCCAAGCAATGTATCGATACATATAAGGTGAGTATCGATACTCATGTATCGATACTCACTGCATTGTATCGATACATGCTGGTATCTATCGATACATTTGAGGGTTTTAAACATAGTATCGATCCATTTATACATTGTGTCAGTACATCCCTTTAAAATCCTTTGTAAAATGATTTTTCTTGGCTTGAAATTAACTCAAACATATCTCAAAAAAATTCTAAGTGTAAATGTGCATTTTGAAACATATATTTTTGAGAAAATAGAAACTTAATATTTTTCAATTTAACACAAGTACTAAGTCAGAAATAATTGAGTACGAATTAACTTAGCTTAACTTATTGTTATATTAAAACCGAAATTAATTCAAAACTAACAAACGTACAAATCCTTCCCTAAAGATTCGTAGGGTAGTCCAGCTATTTTTGCTATGTTTTTATGATTTTTAAAATACAATACATGCATGAGGTCGAACTTTACCTGGAATGAGTTCCCTTCAAGTCCCTTTAGCTTAAAAACTTAATTTTGCTTTGGAAACCAAGTGAAAATATGGAAAACTAAGAAGCAAAACTTAAAAAACTAAAAAAAGTTTCTTGCTTTTTGTTGGAAGATGAAGAAAAATCAAATAATTTATCATTCCCTTTAGTGAATTCGGCCAAAGAGTTATTTTAGCTCTTTGGCCTTTTTTTATTTTCTTTTTTGAATAAATTAACTAAATTAATTAATTTAGAAGTTATTATCACATGCATGGTATCTAACTGGCCATGGTAGGAGGTGATGAGATGATTGCTTTAGATGAGGCTTGTCTCATAATGCATGCTTGACATGTGGAATTTGGTTTGAAAATGTTATTAAAATAAATGAAAATTAATTTGAAAATGAATATCAAAAATAGATAAACAAACAATGTTGATATATGATATAAAGTATAGCCAATGTAACAAATTAACTCATTAAATTTAATTCCATATGCTTTGGATAAATTTTCTAAGCTTATGTAACCAAACTAACAAATAAAGTCCTACATTAGAAAAAATTAGGAAAAAAATATAATAAAAATCCAATTAAATATAAATTAGGAAAAATAATATCTTATGTAAAAAAATATAATTTTCATATCAAATTTATCAAATGAGTTTGATTTACCAAGATTTGGATTGACTTTACAAGCTTGAGTAATCAAATTGGTAAGCGATGTTGAAAATTGGAAAAATTCATGTACAAAAATCCTAATTAAAAACTTCATGCATGAAAACATTTAATTAAAGCTCCATTTATATGTGCATAATTAATTAATATGTAGCAAATCCTTGATTGAAAATTAAATGAAAGAATTTGAATGAAAAGCGCTAAATTGTAGAGGATAAAAATTGAATTCAAATTCATGAATTCAAATGGTGAATTAAAATTCCACATGTAGTAAATTTAATTAAAAATTTGATCATGTAGGAATTCGAAAAAAAAAAAATCTGTAAGGAATCAAATAATGAAATTAGTGTGTAAAAGTCCCATTGAAAATTTAGATGGAAAATCTAGAGAGAACTCTAAAGGAATTTAATTAAAGTAAAAACAAAAACAAAAAGCATGAGAAATTCTCAAAATTCCATATATCCCAAAATTTAATTTCTATGCAAAAAGGTTAATGGAAAATTCCATGCACTACCAATCCTAAGAAGGATATTTGTGCATGAATTAAAATAAAAATAAAATAAAAATGCAAAATCTCAAGTGTTGAATTCTATAAAAAAAATCCTATTTTTTAAAATGTAATTAAATTGAAAAAATTTCATGTGAAAAAAAAAAGACAATAAAAAATTTCATACTCATAAAGGGTTTATGAAAAACCTTTACAAAGGAAAAATCAGTATCGAAGAGAAATGGAGAATTCAAATATGAATTTAATATATGAAGATAATGAATTTCAAAACTTTTAATTTGAAAAAAAAAGCCAAAAATCTTAGACTCGAAAAGATTTAATGAAAAAAGCCCTATGGAATTGAAAATTCCAGATTTCAAAAGAATAAAAAAAATAAAAAAGGACTCGAGTTTAGTGATAAACTTAGTCCAAAATATTTCTCAAAAATATCTAATGAAAGGAGAAATCAAAATTCAAAATTCTAAAAAGTTTATGAAGGAATTCCTGTGAGAGGAGAACTTGCAGTACCGTTAAAAATTGAAAATTTATTAATAAAATCAACAACTCGACACCTCCTGATATAAACGCCCATGCAGTTTTTTCTTGAATATTTTTTATTTTTTAAAGTGAGTATCAGCATAAATACTATATAGGTATCGATAAAAATATAAAATGTTTAACTCATAAAATTTCAAAGAAAAAGTTCCAAAATTTTTTTACAAAATAGGACATTTGAGTTTAATAATAAATTTCACAATTCCATAGAAATAAATTGAAAAGCTATTTTCTCCAATATTCATCTTTTCTATTTAGGGTTTGTTCTCTACGAACACTGAAATTATAATTTTTGAGTCAACGCATGAGTGGTCATCGTGACATGACCAAATAAGTATCAAAAAGGCTTGGTCCATATGGAAAAGGTGGACCCTACTAGGACGGCTACCCAATTTTTGATCTTAGTGATTTTAGATCATCAAAAAAGGGTTTCGAACAAAAATTGGTGTTCACAGCACATAGCTCTTATAAGATTCTTGAGGTGGCTACCATAATGTATCACTTATCTCTTGCTGCTAGTGTATTACTTTGATACTATTTGTGGACATCCTGCGAGGTGTTGTCTGCTTTTGCCCATTAGGTCTCATGGTTGTGTCCATAAAAGGCACCTCATAAGTATGGACTTAAGTTTCTACATACATATCGTAACAAATCCTCCAGAATTTCTCGTTGTGAGATTGGGATGTTACAGTTTCAAAATCTATCTCCTCTACTTTTTATATTTTTGTTTTTAAAATGGGTATGTTACGGTATAGGTATAAACATAGTTATGGACCCAATTAGATTCTAGTCTGAAAACTATAATTGCATATAAATCAAAATTAAAAATCCAAAAATAAAATTAAGGCCCAATATTTAATTCAAGATTCCAAATTTGAAACAAACAGTCTTTAATCTTGAATTTGAATTAAACATTATTCAATTCCAATTAAAATCTTTCAAAGGAAATTAACATGATTGAACTCAATTATACTTAAAAGATCTCAAATAATATTAGGTATCTACAATCAATATCTTCTTCAGTTACCAGACTATTTTCTTCTGCTATTCTTATAACATACTATGTTCTTAATATAAAGTATTTTTTACATAAATTTCATAATTAGGTAGTTTAGGAATATTTCAAATTTCTAATTTTTTTCGACATCACTGATTATTATTTCTTCTAAATTTTTTGCAATTATGCTTGTTTGGTTGCGAACCATTCTCATGTACCCGTTATCCAATGTTCTTCTAAAAGTACATGAATTTATTTCTTTATCATTACTTTTTTCTTTTTAACCTTCAAGAATATAATTAGGATTTAAATACCATTTGTAAAAGTCCTCATCACCATACTATTTAATGTAGTTGTGAAGCGTTGCTGTTGCAGTAATAATTTTTTCTTGTTTTATCATTAACTTACTCCACTAACTTTCCAACTGTATTACTCGATATGACTTACTAGGAAACACGACTTGAATGATAGTCATTTTTTTCTTAAAACCTCAAATTATTTTGTTTACTTGATAACGAAAACCTTTAAAGTGTTCATCTATTTCTTATTTTAGGGACTTAGAATTAATAAAAGTTTTGTGGGCTATTATAAAATTTTAAAAAACTTAGTGTGAAAATCTTACATATGTGTTTAGTAACTGTTTTTACTTTTAATGTGCCTTTTTGACTAAATAGAAAAACACTTGAAAAAAAAAAAAGTTAAGAAACATACCCATTGATATATCTATATTATTAATAAAGTGCCCTATTGAATTTGATATTGTTAAGTCAAGTGATACAAATGCAATTGATGAATTTAATTATAATTTAAAATAAATTTACTAAATATATAAAATAAAAAATAATCATTTAATAACAAATTTTAACTATTTAAATTAACTTTTTAAATTTATTCACACATTTAATCAAAAATATTGAATTACCCATGTTATTTATGGTTATGTAACTTCTTTTTGTTTTACCTATTTTTCTCACATTTTTTAAATCTTTACACCTTTTTCTTTCACCGACATAGTGGCCATGATATAATCTAATTAATAATAAAATTTTTGATAAATTTAATGCTATAAATCAAATGTCACTAAAATAATTGAAAAAATTATTGAAAGACCACATAGTTTAGGTGATTTTTTAAAAGATAGAAGTTGGATCTAAATTCTTTTAAACTTCCTCTGGTCTTTTTTTCTCTCATCTAAAGTAACTAAATGTAATATTTTTAATCAGTCTTGTTTTCAAAATTTTTACATATCTAATTGAAAAATTACACACTATGCCATGCAAATTTTTTTCCACATTTTTTTCTCGCTCTTTAGTTTGTTCACTTATTGTTTCACCGACATGGTGCGTCGCATATCTCAATCTAAGTATGTAACAAAGGAAAATTAAATTAAATAGGGACACAAATTAAGACAAGGCGGCGAGCATTCTAGGAATAAGCATATAAGGATGGCAATGGATACTATAGATTCAAATATCTACAGTTATCCCATCTGGGTTTTTTTTTGCCGATTTAGATACACTGAATGTAAATAATATTCGGATTTAGATATTATAATTATTGTCTGCAGTGAATTCAAAGTGCATATCGATATGAACCTTGGATATTCATTATCTGAATTCACATTACACATGCGAATAATAGATTTGGATATCTGAATTCGTTACCCAAATCTGCATTTGTAAAATGCAAAAAATCTGTAGTCAATGTAAGACTCAAACCTTAGCTTTGAAACATTTTAGCAAACGAGCTAGCTTAGATTTTGAAATGGTATGCAACTAAAATTAATTTATATATAACTATAATTATAATTTAAAAATGTTTTGATAAATAAAATATAATAATAAATTAATTATAAAAATAAATTAATTAATTATGTTAAATACCTTTAAATTGCAAAGATACATCATTTTTTTTAAAAAAATATTTAATGATTTACTCAGCTTAATTAATTAAATCACTCCAATTACATAAATATGCTTATCATATAACATAATATGATATATTGCATTATATGTATGATATGATAATATAATTGCTATGATACAATATATATTAATTATATACTATATAATTGCAATAATATAGATTATATATATGATTACTAAATATTTATATATTATATATAACAACATATTATATATTACAATATCAATAATCATATAATTATGTGCAATTAGAATACATAATATTTTATAATAATATTATATATAAATAACATATTTATATATTA
>JAQSVH010226583.1:0-13296 GCA_029448705.1 Adansonia digitata
AGTTTTTCATATTTTAATTAGTAGTTTAAGGCTCCTTTGGTAGTTAAAGAGGTGTCTAGAGAGTTTGTCTTGTGTTCGGGTTATATTTTTATGTTATAATCGTATTTAAAGAATTATATATTTGTATACATTTTGATATGTTAATAATTTTATTACATAGATTTAGACACAATCATATATTTTTTATTAGGTTCACATTATTTTTTATATCGTATTATATTTTATATCATATTCTAACTATTTTTTTATATATTCATATTATATTTTAATGATCTGGTTCACTGATTATGTATGAAACTATATATTAACAGTGCATCAAATACAAACCGAAATAAGTATTTACCAAAATCATTCTGTTCTATCTTACCCCATTTTTTTCAAAAAAAAAATCTTCATTTAAAACTGATCAATTCAATATCTGTAAGATAATTGGATTTTGCCATCCCTAATATAAATAATGAAAAAAAATGTTCAAAGTAAAAATTCTAATTACTTGTGAAAACGAAGGTTTTGGTTATAACACAAATGGCTGTGCTGGTCACTACAAGCAAAAGATTTTTCCGACTTTTTTTTTTTTTTTTTTTGAAATTCTCTTAACAGAAGCTCAAAAAATGGGCCAACTTTTCATGGGTTCTCCTCCATTTGCAGCCACCGGAGAAATATATAAAATCTGATTTCACATATAAAAGAATATTTCTACTAATGTTAAAAAAATAAGATTATATTGGTTGATCGAATCGACTGAACAAAGAACAATTGGTCTGTCTTATGCATATCATAAATCTGATTATTGTCTGAGCAGGTAAAAAAATGGTTGAATGCATAAAACCGGAAAAATAAAAAGAAAAACTCGTTTTAAAATTTTTTAAATAATTTTTTTAAAAATTATTTATATGTAATGATATTTGAACATTTAATCTCTTGAATCTATTCTAAAGGTCATACCATACAACCAAAAATATATTTTTATTAAGTATTTACAATATTAATACTAATTTAATATCAATATTATTTATTTAATATTTATAATGCAATTGGTTGATTCAATTCATTCAATTGATTGAACTAATTGAACTGATATTTGAAGATCTCACAAGTTTAACCTTCAATTAAACATTGATTTCTACCCTCATATAATTTGACATGTCCAAAATGATTTTAGATTATTATAAATACTAAATATTTGATTCATTTGATTCATCATTAGTGTGTATATATATATATATATATATAAATCTTTCTGTAAGGGTAAGATATTTTTTAATTAATAAAATGTTGGGGTTGAGAAAATTTAAAAAATTTATTTACTAAATTTTTTCTTGCTTTTGTTTTCAATAAAAATCAATTAAGATTAGCTTGAAATCCTATTTAACGTTTGAAGCTGATGAAATTATTTTTTTTTAAAAAAAAAAAAACCTTCAAATGTATCATTGACGTGTCAAATTTATCAAAAGAATCTCAAATTCAGAAGAAAATAAACAGCTATGCCTAAATATCCTCACTATTATAATAAATTTCATAATTTTAAGCACCAAAAAAAAAAAAAGAAAAAAGCGTATTTTCTTAAAAAAATAATAATAAAACTTGTTTACGTAAAGTACAATATGTTTTCTAAAAAAAAATATTGAGAAACATAAAAGAAAAAAGAAAGTGAAAATATGAGATAATATTCTCTCAAAAATTTAAGTCATTATTACCTGTTGTAAATAGATTTATTTAAAGATTGAATTATTTAATTAATTTAATAGGTTTAATTCACGTTTAGGATTGTAGATTTTGAATCAAGATCGGTCTAGTTTGATTAATATTTAAATAATAAAAATTATTTAAAATGGATTTTTAGATTTGCTTAGTCGAGCTAGACTTTGGACAAGCAAAATTTTTTGTTATCCAAACTTAATCTAACTTAATTTGATTTATGAATAAATCTATCCATAAAAATATTTAAAAGGTTTTAATTTTTGAATAAAAATAAAAAATAAAATAATTTATATGTATTGGTATTTTATATTGGAATATTTGATTCAATGCTATTTTTTTTTAATTTAAAAACGTGACGTTTGAAATTCTCAAACCTCTTATCAGAAAAAAAAAAAAAAACAATGAGGTTTGAACGAAGAAGCTTACTCTAGATGGCAATGAAAGTCCATAAATAGTTAAACTATCCAAGGAACGGGTTAAAGTCGAACTGTAACTCAATTTTTTATATTTTTTATTTGAGTTTGATTTAAAAATTAATTTATTATTTAAAAATATTAAAATATTAAAAAATAATTCATTTATATATATTTTATTATTAAATTTAAATAAAAATATTTTTTTTAATAATAAATAGAATTTACGTCAAATTTGACTGACCCCAATTAAAAAAATCGTTATCTAAACTCTACCTAATACAGTTCCAACTACGATTCTTGAACCAGATTATTCTGATGTGAGAAAGGTCGCAGCCGCCGCGGCGGAACCAGCGAACATCGCTGATTTGTATAATATGCTGTCATTGATGATGACACTCCAAATAAGTTCTTTGAATTCTGATATTTATATACAAAAGAAAAATGCAAGTATGCAAGCAAACTAAACTACTGGGCAATGTGGCAGGTAGGTTCAGCAAATATGAAATCTTAATAATAATAATAATAATAATAAAGTGACTTGAGAGAGTGAGTGAGGGAGAGACTTAAAGTGTAACTAAGAAATGATAAAATGAGAAGCCAAAAGAGTAAGATTCTAAGGTTAACAAATAATTTTGAATATAATATAATTATATAATGTGAATATGATATAAATAAAATAATTAAAATATAAAATAAAATATGATATAAAAATATGAATAAGACATGAATATATGAACATATCAAATTTATATAACATAAATTATTAATATATTAAAATTTATATAAATATATAATACTTTAAATATGATCATAAAATATGAAAAATATACAAATATAATACAAATATACTAATTGTCAAGGCTAGTAAGCAGTGTGCTCAATATAAGTTGTAATCATGGCTGGTATTATCTCTCATGACTTAGTTCATTTGGTCTACAACTTTTTAGCCTAGTGACAACAAAAATGTTAATGAAATATGTAAACTTGAATTATATCAAACATTTCTTACCATCATCAAATTTCAACACGGAAAAAAAATGAGCTTTTATTTTTTTTCCCTCAACCAACTTTTGATCTTTGTAAGTAGCTCATGAGTAAAATCTTTAATAAATCAAGTCGATTTAAAGAATTATACATGCAAAATCAAATTTAATTTAATTAATTTATGCAATTATTATTAAAAATGTGACATTCATTATGTTTAGATTCAAATTTCAATACCTATAGCTTCTTTTTTATCTAAGATTAAGGCGTATGCATCTGTGTGTATATATATATATATATATATAATTTTAAAAATATTTTAAAATATTTAATCTAAACATAACTTGAAAATACCACTACCCATATTATAAAAATTATATATGGACGGTGCTATTGGCTGTGCCCTAAAACTGCTGATGAAAGGGGAAAGTATTAAATATTGACTTTAGCTATGACATTTTGGAATAAATTGGTAGTTTCATACTTGATTTTTTTCTTTTATTATTTTTTCCCATTTATTACAGTTGATGATTTCATAGCATACTTTAAACTATATGAATAGGAAATATTGACTCTTGAAAATTTGAAATTTCGTGAAGTGAAAGTAATATTTTGCTGCTCACCTAGTCAAATTCAGGGTCCATTTTTCTTGCCCTTTTGATAGGTAATTTTAACATACCAAGCACAAAAAAAAAAAAAAAAAGAAAAAGAAAAAGCCTTACTTCAATTCTTCAAGTTCAAGATGTGGCCATATTTTATGAGACTAGAATTAAGCAAACCTTTATGAATATAATATGATACGAATATGATAATATAAGAATATTTAAAAAAATTAAAATATGCATATGGTGGGAGATGATAATAAAAAATTATTTTTATATAATAATATATAATAGAAATATAAAATTGACGCCTTTAAATATATGTTATTCGGAGTTTTTATTTTTTTTTAAGTATTTATATCTGATAGTTGTGCTCAAGATATATTTGGACATGAGAATGGGTATATGATTTTATAAATATGTGAAAAAAATTTAAATATACTCGTATCAAATATATATCTATATTTAACATTTACTTTGAGTCTAAGTAAGAGAGGGTGTACAATATTTGGATAACCAGATAAGTATGTCACCTGTTTTTGTTATCTCTTGCGCTTTAGACATCATTCATGACTTCATGTGCCATTCCAAAGAAGAAAACCTAAACCATTTAACAATACTTAAAACCATCGGCAACCAAGGATTGACATGAGCATGGCTTGACTAGATGTTCGAACCAGTTCCATACTTTACAACATTAAGAGACAGCGTTTCTTTTTCTTTTTCGTTTTTTTTTTTGACAATTTTTTGTCAGAGAAGGTAAAAAAATTTTTATTGAAAATAAGTATTTTCAACGAAAAAATCATTGGAAATTTTTCACTGAAAATACTCAAGTCGTTAAGTATAACGCCATTGCAACTTATGTTATTCAGATTTATTTTTTTAACTATTTAAGTTTGATAATTATGTCTGACATATATTTAAATATAGGTATTAGTTATGATCATTTAAATATATAAAAAATTATAAAAAAAATTATTCATGTCTATACCAAATATATACTTGTATCTAATATTTACTTCGAGTGTGAATTATATAACCTATAATATGCAATCCATTAAACTTGATGTTACTTCAAATTTTCGTGCATACTCATCAAAAACAACGACACATTACCCTATTCCAAGGTTTAGCTGAAGAATTTTAAATACTTCATCATCTAAACTTCCTACAATGCTTACGAATACTAAAATGTTTTGTTAAAAAATATTGCTAGAGACAGCTGATTTTTCCCACTCAGAGGCAGCAGACTTCAACCATTACCATAGTTCTAAGATGCATAACAGCCACGATGAAATGAAAAATATAATTTTTGCATCTCATTTTATCTGTTATGTAATATTCGTGGTATTATTAAATTTTTTAAAACATTATAAAAATTTACGTCCATGATAATTCCGAACCATTACATAATGCTCATGATGCCCTGGACGAACTCCGCAACTTCGATTCGGAGCTATGGCCATTACCAAGGTGAACATGAACCATATGACCAGGACAAGCTTAAAAGTTGGACTCGGGCTTGGCCCTAGTCCATTAAGTGCAACTTGGCCATTTTTGGCCGACGCTTAGAACAACCCAAAGTTCAGTATTTCTTGAAGCTCAAAAACCATTATTTCTGTCATATTGAAACGCAAAATCAATTTTTATTCTAAAACCCGCCATCGTTGCAATCAGAAAAAAATAAAATCCCATCATTATTTTTCCAATGAAGATATAAATTGATAGCATATAATTACACCCCAATGTGATCAAGAACATGGATAATATCCCAGTTCTAGTTTCAATATGTTTACTTTTTTTTAGTAACCTAACATTGAAAGTAGATGTAAGCAGTGAGTGTCAAAAATTGAATGTATCTAGTGTAGGTATACTTAATTTTTTTATATATTAGAGGGATTATACTATCATAGTTCAAAAGTGTCTTAAATACAATTATCAGATACAGATACGATAGAAAAAATAAAGAATTTGAATAAATAAGTACTATTTTTTTCATCTTCATGAACCTCCAAAGCATGATTTTTAAGTCCTTGCAGATTTTGACACGCTGTTGGCTTTGTTGCTAAATTCTCTGCTGGTTCGTCCTTATAGATTTTGTGTTCATCAAGCTCCTTGAATTCACTCCGTTAATGATATTTCCTTCTAATTTTTGCGGCAACATTAGAGTCTTCACCTGAACTGTATTTTTCCGAGTAATTTTTGGAGATTGATGCAGTTGAAGAAACTGTTTCATAGGAAAAGAAGTTTAAGGAGGAATGTATTCACGTCCATGAGAAGTTACGTTGTTCTTACTTTTCATTTGTTTTGAAATATTTATATCTGATAATTATATTCGGTATATTTCTAGATATGTATATAAGAATATAACTCTTCATAAACCTTCTACATACACTAAAAGAAAACTTTAAAAAATTTCTAATATGAACACGTACCTATATCTCAACACCCGAATCTGAGTAAGATAATTCTTGCTACATAAATCCATTCCTGTAGCCCCTGAAACAAAATTGTTACATCAGCTTAGTTGAAAACAACATCAATTTCATCAAAGAAACACTATGAAAAGAACATGATGGAGGTATTTTATCTTATCTATTATATAGCATTTTCCAAGACCAGGAATAAATGTTGGCCATGCCTTCACCTCGGAGGCTGTTTAGTCTAAGTTTATAAAAATAGTAGGAGCAAATTACCGCAGAAGTAATTGCAAATCAATAAAGTTTAGTTAATATATGTACATATTTCAGGAGAAAACTCATATGTTACCTTTGCGAAAGCGGCTTCAAGTAAATGAGGATGCTTAAGCTGGCCACTGCGTGAGAGGAAGTAGACAACAGGAACTCTATGTTCCACGTTTGGTTTTCTTTCAAACTATGTTACTGCAATTCCGCATTTTTCTTGAGTATCAATTTATTATACCTGTGTTTGAGATGTTTATCTTGATATGGATATGGCAATATGATCTCCGAATAGATGAAATTTTTTTAAAAAAATTTAATATATCCATGTTAGATACATATTGATACTTGATACTCCCACCTGAATTTGTATGCCAAACCACACCTTTTCTTATATATCACTTCTTGGTTTCCCTTAGCCTAAGGCATTTTGCCTGTAACTCATGAATAGCATAAGTTTTAATTAATATTCTGAGTTTAATTATATCAAATTTTGATTTGTCTTACTGCTAGGCTTTAAACCCACAAAATATTGTTACTATGCAAATTGTTCTACTGTAGAAAATACAAAAAAGTCATATACAGTCTTATTGAAATAATTAAGGAAAACTATGAAGTATAATATATCTAATTTCAAGCATGTAACAACTCAAGACATATTGATGAAGTAATCAAGCTTTGTTGTGTGATGTAATGGTAGAGCACCAGTGTCAAACTCTTAATTCTAATAATCAAAAGTTAAATTTTAACAACCTCAAATACAGGTAAAAAACTTTTATCTGATAAAGTATTTATGTCGTGATCACCATAAAACAACAAGAAATAGCTTCAAGTGACAGTAATTCAATTGCTTGAAAAGAAAAATAAATAAAATCTTCGCAACTTATTTACAAATATTTTAAAGACATATCACAACTCACAAATTATTTCCAAGGAAACCTTAATAAGAACATACAAATGCAGTAATGGACTTCAATAACCAAACAAGAAAACCAAAATTTACAAATAGAAATGTAAAGACTTAGAAGTTTTGGGTGCCATGGATCATGAACTTCAGTCATCTCCTTGCCACTTGAGCAACAATCTGGACCTCCCTTGTGGTTTTCCTATAACCAAGGTAGAAATTTTGGATGCCATGGTGTTGAAATAAACTGTCTAGCAGTTAGGATAATAGTTAGACTAAGTCTTAGTCTCTGAGATATTCTTGTTATTTGATTCTAGTTGTCCTATCTTCGGGGGATTAGTTGCTTGATTTTCTGGAGATTTGTTATCAATATTTGTGCTAGTTTCTGTTTTGTTTCAACCTATACAAAAGCTTTAGCAGTCATGAATAAAGTACGTAGAAAAAGCATTTTCTCATCTTTTGTTTTTTTTTTTTTTTTTCTTGGTTGACACATGGATCATTAACTTCGTTCATCTCCTTGCCACTTGAGCAACAATCTGGACCTCACTCGTGGTTTTCCTCTACATTTCCAATGAAAAATATAGTTACACCCATCCTTTAAACACTCAAGAGCTTGATCTAGGCAAGGTTGATCACATATATGGCATTTGCAGATCTTTTGGGTGAAAGTGACAGGGTGTGGATGATCCTTCATTGTGTAGGAACCCCCAAGCTTCATAAATGAGTACCTATTCACAACACATTTAGTATGAGCTGAAGTGTCACAAATTGCACAATGGTAAAACCAATGGATTAGAAGCTTAAACTCAATTTCTTGTGGTCAAGGTATAACCCAGAACTTCTACCATTATTAAGCTTAAACTAATTTTTTAAGCTTTTACCATTGTTGAGGTGATTATACCTTAACTCGAAACACCTTTCCCGCCGTTTAACCTTCAGTTGTGTGGAGTGCAGGTTTTACCTTGACAATATGTGCGCCGAGGCTCCGTCTGCGTTAATTTATAAATTTTATTTAATAAACACCAATCAAAATAGTTGGATCAGAAGAAAACAAGCCCCAACCAAATCTGGTTTAAAGCGAGCGACTTGACTCTTAGATAAGTCTGTGTAGCAAGCTAAAAAAAGAATTAAATCAGCTTTTTCATCATCTTTTTTCTTGCGATTTTGCTCATTACTCTTTTACCTTCTTAACTTTTGCCAACTTAAAATTGCACTGCATCCCAAAATCAATTTCAACACCCTTTTGACTATTTTCTCCACTTCAAATCCTATTCGAAAGCCATCTAATCTTTTTTATTCACCAAGTAATCACCAACCAACTCAAAAACCATCAACTGTATTCATTTTCCTACGTAATTTTCTTGCACCATCGAAGGAAAACATTGCAGTTTCGAAAGAGTAAATAAAGTCCATTTTTTGTTGGTATTGTTTCTAATCCCACATTCAAAAGTTTTTCTTTTATTCCCTTTATTAACAATAAATAATAATAAAAAGCCATATAGAATTGATGACAATGTAAAAAAAGTAGCTCTTAAAAAGAAAGTAGCAAAGCCAGACACTGTTGCCCAAATAAATATAAGCTGAAGTCCACGCGAGAAAATCTGCCGTAAACCAATGAGTGAGGAAAACGGAGCAAGCGGAAGGAGCCGCTTGCCTTGCCCAACGTGAAAGGCGCGCAAGAATTTGGGGAGGGGTTATGGGTCGGACAAGGCTTATAGGTCGGACCTCCCAATTCTGGTCAACTCAAAGGCGTATAGGTCGGACTTCAAAAGTCTCCGTACAAAGAGCATATTAGTTCGTCATCATCCTTGTACGGCATTGAGAACAAATTGAGGATGATATTCAACACCTTCAAATATTTTTATACTATATGGTGATGGATTTTGCTGGCACGTATATGTATATTTTTGCTGATAAACATGACGTGGAAAATAAAAAATTTTAAAGTTATTTTCTTTAATCTTAAAAATAAATTTTAGTAAAAAATTAATTTAAATTATAAAGTATTACTTATAAAAACATGTATTTTTAATATTCGCACTTTTTCACCTATTTGTAAAATGTAATCAATTATTAATTAAGGATATAAAAAGCAAAAAAAAAGTTTAAATCATAAAAAAAAATCTCAAATTAGAGAAAAAAATTCTATGTAATTTAGGTATTAAATGAAAAAATAGTAAATTCAGAATAATTAATCAATGAAATTTTTTTTAAATGGAAGTGAAAAGTAAATAAAGCCAAGAATAAAATCTGGAAAATAATCTTTAGGCAACATTGAATAAAATTAATATATGTTGTTATAATGCTAGAGTTTAATTATGGAACAATAAATAAATTTAATACTTTGACAATGAAATTTATTGCACTAAATTATAATAACTTTTCATTAAAAAAAAAGCTTATATTTCGTATTATAGAATACAAATATCAAAATCAACTTGGAGAGTCCTAATCTGCAAATTAGCAGTGTATCCCACCACCATCTAGGCACTAAAAATACTAATAAGATAATTTTTTTAATTAAAAAGAAAGGCTGGAAGCAGCTAAGTGCTGAGAAGAGAGAGCAAAATAATAAATTGTTATTTTAAGTGATAGGCTCAATCTAGCTTTTTAGAAGCAAAATTCCAATCTCATCACCAACCCAATGCAACCATAAAATCCCAAAATACAACCAAGAAAATACAACAACCACATAACAGTAAATGCATACAAAAGAATAAAGAAGAATGATTTGAGGTTTTTTGAATTTTGGGAAAACTAATTAAAGATGAGTAAAATCTGAAAGAAAGCGAGGAAGGGACAGTGACAGCTTGGAGATGATGTCGTTATTTTGAACCAAAAAAAGATAGATAAAGAAGCAGATTCGGATTTTAGAACTAAACTTATGATTTTTCAAGAGGTTTTCAAAGAAAATAAAACCTAAAAATACGAAAAAGAAGGTCGAGAGTAGAGTGCAAACGGATTTAGTAATAAAATCGTCATTGGTAAGTTCAACCAACTACGGTGCATAATGACGATCACTGCAGACTTGGTGGCTTATGATCGACAAGTTAGAGAGAGACGGAGAACTGAAAGTTTAGAGAGAAGAAGAAATGAAGAAAAACAATTTTTTCTTTTTTTTTTGGTTTTGTGCTAAACGTTGCAAAATATTATTTTAATTCTACATCATTATTTTTATTAATAAAAATTACACGTCAGCATTATTTGTGAGCCATATAATCAAAGTTAATAGAAAATGAAACGGTGTTAACTATTTTCTTTCTCTACTCTTAAGGTCGAAATATAAAAATCGAGTTATTTAAGTTTAAAATAGGAGAATTGAAATATGCCTTTACTATTAACATAAAAACTTTTGAAATATTTTAGCTTTTTAAAAAATTATTTTTATTTACGTTAGACTTAAAAATAATAAACATGAAATACAATAAATAATTAAAATTGAGTATGCAAAAAAATATTAAAAATAAAATTTTTTATATTTAATTATAATTTTTATATATTAATAATTTATATTTTATAAATTTAAAAAAATATATTTGTATTATAGCGATGGCTGTTGACGGGTAGGCTGAAATAGTGGCTACCATTGGTTACGTATCGTAGTCGAATGCACCTCTGCTCTGGCCTCTAACTTACCGTCACGTAGACATGCTGTCAATCGACCTTTTGTATATCATTATCGGATATGTCTTCCGCCACTCATACAAATCAATATTTAAAAACTTAAATTAATTGATAAAATTTTTAATTTTTAATTTTTAATTTAATTAATTTAAATAATTAGATTGATTGGATCATTGATTAAATAAAAATAAAATTTAATATTAAATAGCGAGGATAAATTTATTTATGTTAAGTGTAAATTAATTTTATATAATTTTATATTTTTTTATAATTTATATTTATTTAATTTGATTGTGATATCTTATTTTTTATTTATTTAGATAATACAAGTCAAATTTTAAGTAAATTAAAAAAGTTTAATTATTTTAGACTTTAAATTCTTGATATAAAATTATATATGAATTTTCCTTCTAACATTTATTGAAGAAATTTTAGGTTAAATTTTATATATATATATATTTATATATATTAGATCTATCATAGATTAAGTTACTCGTCAAGATCAAAACTTAGACAAGATATTAAGGAATTTAGTCAGATCTTATCTAACCTAACCTGAATTACTATCTAACAATAAAAAATATTTATATTTAAACTTAATTATAAAAATATAAAAATATTAATATAAAATATTAATATATTTTATATTATTTTTGTTACAACGATTCAAACTTTTGAGGGATCATGTTGAGCCTAATATGTTTTTGAGTAAAAAAAATTTTAAAATTTTCGAATCAAATTTAATTTAATTTATAGATATCTCTAATATATATATATATAGATAGATTAATTGAGAAGTTGCATATGAATATTCCTTCTATTTTAGCTTTTAATGAAGGGTTATTGCCAAGGCTTTTTTTTTAGTGCACTGCATGTGGGCATCTATTTAATTTGAAGAAAATATCTTAGGGAATGTGAAGAAAAGGTCTTATCAGTTCTCTCAGTATTTTAGTCTTTATTGTTGGCTTGCTTGTTTTCTCATGGAAATTGTCCAATGAATTAATTGTTTTTTCATGGCGAGGGAATATTATGATGATATGAGCTTTTGATGATGTGAAGTTGAAGAAGCAAGACAAAGTTGTCACTAACACCAGAACTGGCAAGGGTTTCTGATTGAGTCGTCGGTATCGTACAGAAACGCAAAAATAATACAATATTACTGTCATACTATTTTAATTTTTATATCAATTTTATTTTAGTTATATTAATTTTATTAATTTATAGCGATCAATAATGAATAATATTAATATGTATAGATATGTATCGATTGATATAAAATTTTAAATTTTTTAAAAATTCACTTATTTTATTTTTTTAAATTAATTTTTTGCTTCAATCATTTTCTTTTCAGAGTTATATTTAGAAATAAAATATATTCATTAGATTAAGTTATAAAGTTAATTAATAATAATTTACTATATTTTTAAATATTATTTTATATTTATTTGATATTTAAGAATTTGAATATTAAATATTTAAAATTATAAATTTATATTTTCATATAAAAAATATATGTATGCAATGGAGGTCTTTTGCATGTGCATAAATATTTATTTTATTAAAGAACTTGAAAATAGGTTATAAATATACATTTATGGAAAAAAATTTTAAAAATATCGATAAACACGAAATGATATTCTAAAACACATTAGTACCAATACGTATTACTATCACAACAAAAAAGATATATCTATTAATACAATACAAATTATTTAGATTTCTAATACATACCAAAAGCTTGACTTGTTTATGACTTGCCAGCTTGTCTGACCTAATAAGCTCAACTTGTTTTAAATTGAGTTTAGATAAAAAAAAATTTTTCAACCTATTTATATAGTTAAAATTATTTTTCTGTTTAAAGTTAATTATAGAGTATAAAATATTAATATTAAAATTTTAAATTATTTAAATAATGAAATGAGTTTATTGTTTGACCTGGGCCTATTTAAGATTTGATTTGGGTAAGGGATGAAAAAAGTTTCGGGGTTACGGCCCAGGCTAACGCACAAGCAACTTTACTGAAAGCTAAAATATATCTTATTCAATTTAGGTGTAGTTTAGTATTGCAATTGGTATAACTTTTAAGAGCAAAAGTAATGTCCCCCAAATACAATACTAAATAGTTTAAAAGTTTTGACTTTTGTGTTTAGAATCATGATTTGAAAATTTAAATAAAAAAACCAAAAAAATAAAATTTTTATTGTTTGAAAACTGACTATTAGATAAATTAACTTTATTATTCTTGTATATTTAAATGTTTATTATTTTAAACATATATTTTTTTGACAATTCAACCCTCACAACACTTTTTTATAATAATACCAAATACAAAATTCTCAAAAAACACATATTTCAATACACTTTTTAAACACTCTTTTTCTAAA
>JAQSVH010226615.1:0-11481 GCA_029448705.1 Adansonia digitata
GTTGGAGCATTGTATCGATACATGAGAACCATGTATCGATACATTCAAGTAAAATTGTGAATTTTCTCATGTCTTTTTGTCCCCGGATACCTCGGACTACACCATTTGATGTCGTATCTTTGTATTTACTTTTGATATGATCCTTAGGCCTCCTTGACATCCTCAAAATACCTTTTTTGCCGGGCGATTATCGCCTCCTCTTACGTTTATACTCCAGATTATTAAAAATTAGCCCGGACAAAATAAGGTGTCTACAAAAAGTATCTCAAATTAGGAAATCTAAAAAAAAAAACGATAATATCTGTTTTATAAATAATTCACAATAATCAATATGTTATTGGTTGGAGTGATAGATACTTCCTTCTCTTTAAGCAAGATATAGGATGTTGTGTATCGAAATACCTCCACTAAAAGAATTTTACTTTGTTATGAGATCTCAATAAGCTTGAGTTAAATTAGCCGAAGCCCAATAGGTTTTTGGTGGTTTCATCCAAAAAAATAATTCACAATATGTTTATGTGCTTTTGAAAAGAACAATAAATTTTTTAATATTTATATTCTAATCATTTATAATTTAAATTCTACTTAATATTTTTTTGATAATGAAGCAATTAAATGAAATAACTGCCATGAATAACATAAAGTGTCTAAGAATCACTGTCAACTGAACAAAAATCATTGACTTTGCTGCTCTTAATATCATTGTGGAAATTTCTCGTACGAGGGAATACCAGTTCAATACTATATGAAACTTGGGTATAATTGATTTTTTCTTCGTACTCGAATTTAACTCTCATACATAGATTATACTTCTAATTTTAAGAAACAATCTAATACCAGATTTTGTTCCACTTTTAACGAACAATGATTGACCCACACCCTAAATCTTCAAGGTGGTGCCTACCATTCAAAAAGAAAAGGTTGTTATTTAATGTCCAATGAAAGATAGGCCCCTGGCGTCCAAATACTTTACAAATGGCAACCCACTTAACCATGAGTTTTTTTTTTTTTTTTCTTTTTATATACGATTCTCATTATTAGTTCATGATATCATTGGATAAGCCGTTTACAATAAAAAATAAGATGTTGTTAAATAATGTTTTAAAGATACTTTATCAAGATTATTTAAATACAAATGGAGAGTCTCCTGGCCTGCAATTGCAAATGGCACCCCACTAAAGCATGGGCTTTTTTTATATGATTATAATTATTAGTTTATGATACCATTGGTTAAGTCGTATATAATAGTAAAAAATAAAATTTTATTAACAAATATTTTAAAAATATTTTTTAAAAATTATGATGTATACTAATAGTTTCATTTAATATATTAAAAATAATAAATAAAATTATTCATCATTATTTTTAATATAATATAATTATTACATTAATTAATTTTAAAAAATATTTTTAAAAATATTAATTAAGAAAATAATGAATAAATCCAAGAGAGGAATGTAACAGCTTTTATGATTTGACGAACGGAATTACGTGACATTTCGGCGGAATTACAAGTGGCAAAATAAAGGATATGTCAGGTATTGAGATTTTGATGACATGTTTGCTGAATAACAATTATGATAAGCATTATGGGTGAATGCCAATCTAGCTAATGGGGAGATTCCATATGGTAGAAAGATATTAGCAACCGTTAGACAGGAAATCGACGGCAATCCAACGACCTAAAATTTTGCATAAAATCAGAAAAAGAAAGAATTAATTGTGCAAACGCTATTGGCTTTAGTGTTGTTTGAGCCAAAATTGAACGAGATGGTTGCTGGAACGTAGGAAATGGTCGTTGAAAATAAGGCTGGCAAAATCCGAGTTGCCGCACGGATTTTGTATCGATTGACTTAAAATGAAGAGATTTTTTAAGCGGAGAGAGGCGAAGTGGGACAATTACGACAAACACTTGCTTCACACCATCGTTTATTTTTGAAAATTATTATTTTATTTTTGAAAATTTTTTATATATTTTGTTATATTTTTAGTATATATTAGATATATATTAAGATCACACATATATATTAATTTTTTATACATATTATAAAATTATATATATTAAAATTATGTTCATAAATAAATTATAATATTTTTATATTAAATTAAAAATAATTAAAAAAAGTGGCATCCTATAGCGTCAAATGGTTATAAATATAACCGACATCCATGGAGATTGATGTTTTCAACATGCATGCAAGAGTGGAGTTTGATGGATAAGCCAATCCCTACCCTTGCCTCGGACCCTAGTTGGAAATCACCTATAAAAAAAAACAACAATCAATTGATTAAAAAAAAAAAGACACTTATTACACATATCAAACTCAATATATTTCACTAAAAAAATTCTTTGTAAATAAGTTCTATCTTTTGTAAATACTTATTCGAATTGATGCTTTTATAAGTCTTTGTACATTTAATCAATCAACATTTGCTTCTTTGCTACTTTTAGATTAAGTTTACACAAATTGTTTTGTGGTTGAAAGGTTCCAATTAATAAGATTTATACTTGACTCTACTTCATTCAATTTCAATTCATTTTAATTCAGATAAAATTGCACTTGTTTGATTTCATATTGTTCTTAGCATTTCCAAGTCCTAGCATTAATGTTTGAAATAAACTTTTTAGGTTTACAAGGAACTCTTAAACTCAACTATGTATCAAGTGCTGTAAATTGTCTCATTAGTTTTGGAAAAGGCCTTTTGATTAAGCTTTAACTTACACTATTGCTTCAAAAGATGAAGGTCATTAAGACTACATTTTGCTAATTTTACTTCAAAAAGTTGGCAAACATGGTTAATTTGTTTGTTATGAGATTGATTCAAATTTTCTCTTAACTCATCCGGTAAGACTTGGTTGGAATTCCACTAAAGAGAACTAAAAGAAAAGCTCATTAAGCACTCAAGATGGAAACATCTATGACTCATATTTCTAATCACATTCACATTGAATACACAGTTTAAGTGACTTAATCAACATGCCACAAAGTTACGAGAATGATTGGTTTACTAAACGAATGGATAAAATCACCAAACTTTCAAATAAACCTGTTTATGGCTTCGGTCAAGCCAGGTTCAAGTCGAGTCTAGACACGGTATTAACAATATTTGAATCTCCTCAGGCCGACCTCGCCCCAAATTTAGGTAACCTAAAATGACTTGGCTCAGCCTTAATGATCCTTGAGGTGTTTAGGGCCAGCTCGACTTGCCATATTTTCTAATTAAAAAATTAAATGAATCTAAAATTAAGCAACCATCATGTTACTAAATAAAACTTGTACCATGGTATCACAATTGAAAACAAAAAAGTTGAAACAAACATAACCAACAAGGTTACTACATAAAATAGCAACTAGCAATAAGTTTAATAAGTTTTTCAAATCAAAAGAAGCAAAACTTGGAAAGCATAACTTTGAATTAGTAACCAAAAACAAAAAATCACCTAGGCAGCAATCAATAACCGCAATGTCAGCTACCAGCAACCACCAACCACCAACCTTCTCTTGCAATAGTTTTGTTTGGTTTAAAACATTTTTAAATATGCACTTTAGACTCTGATTGCAAGCCATGCACCTGAAATTCTAATCCAAACAATTTCTTAATATGCATCAAAACTAAATTAAATGGTCCAAATTAAAGGCCTTATTTATTTAAAATAATTTGCAAAAATTTGTCACAAACTCATTAAATCGTTATCACACAAATACCTTAACTATTATGAATAAACTTTAAACTTAAAATTTGACACATAATAAAAAAAACTAACATAGAAGGCAACAAAAGCAAAATCATTATCATCATCATCATTCTCATTATTAATAAAGTTGGATGCTTCATGTTCCATTTTTATGAGAAAATAGATTAAACAATTAGGTTTATCTAATTTGAAAAGTGTTAATAAACTTTTAGTAATATAAAAATAAAAAGCAATAAGAAAAAAATACTTGCTAAAAAACCTCTAGCTTGCATCCAATCATCAAAACATACAATAGCTTGAACCATTTTTTGCTTGAGTGAATTTCTGAAGAATTGTTAACTTCTTCCCTTTGCTAAAAGTTAACTCAGAAGCAACAATTGAAATTGGAATTTCCAAAAGAACACGAGCCAATAGTGAAAGCTAAGAATACTAAATTGAGCTTTTGCTCTAATAATACAATATATCAACATCATTATTCAACTCAAGTACTCATTCTTCCGAGTAAAGATCCAACGGAGATTTTTTATTTTTAGCTTTGGATTGACTTAAAAACAGTTTACAATCATCAACCTCATCACCATTTAACCCCATATCAACTCCACTAACATTAGACTATTAGAAGCTAGCTTTAACCAAAGTATCATTAGATACATTAGAACTTCCAAACAAAGAGGAAGATTTTAAATTCTTCACATACTTTAAATAAGATTTTAAGAGTACTAAAAATTGTTTGCACTTCTGAGGCATGAGTATCATGGAGTTTAGTATAGCATATTCCATATTATTCAACTAGTAACGAAGGTCTAAAATAGCAACACATGATAGCATCAAACTATACTCAGCCTAATATTTATTGAATTTTTCTCTTACACCTGTTTAATTATTGGACTTAAAAATGTATGTGGACCTTTATCTATATCTTCTAAGAAATTATGAACCTTCCATACCCCTTTAAAATAAATGTTTGCAGTGAAATATTTAAAACTAAAGTACACACATGTCACATCATAAAAAAACTTCAAAAACCTATAAATAATATAAACATTTCCCCACCCCTCCTAAATTGTTTGAAACCTTTTTTTTTTAGCCTAATAAACTAGCATATCTTCTAATAAAGAGCATATTCAAGCATAAAAAAGTATAATTCCATCTCACACACAACTTAATGCAACTTGTTTGTTCCATTTAATTGAAAACTTTTTCAACCATGTCACAAAATCTATTTTTGCTAGGTCCACATTTATTTATGTACTTGATCCATCACAAATTTTACCAACAACATCATCAACAAGCTTTAAACTAGCTTGAACAAGAAAATTCAATATGTGCCCACCACATCTAATTTGAAAAAAAAAAGCACCATCACATAAAAGAGCCCTATTAGCACAAAAATGAGTTTAAGAGAGGAAAGCATGGCATCAATATAAGATGCATTATCCAAAGTGACGCTAACAATTTTCCTTTTTACGTTCCACTAGGTTAAATGTGAAACTAACTCATCTGTTAACCAAGAGGTTAAAGCTCTAAACCTTACTATTCTATTTTGCCATTTCCTATCTTTATCAATCCAATGGCATTAATACAATTGTATTCATCAATAGTATGCTTAGATTTTCAATTATTAGAAGGTAAGAACATTGGACTAGGTGCTTTGGCTAACTCTTTTTTCACAAGATCTTTTTTATTCATAGTAACTTGATACATCCCTAGTAGCTTATATTCTTGTAGTTAGGACTTAGAACATCCATCATATATTCCTCAGTTGTTCTAAATGAATGCTTACTACACACAAGGAAAGTGGAAATGCATTGTGACATTCTTCATTGTCATACTTATTTTATTGAAAAGATGAAAAAGGTTGGTTGACTAGCTATTACGTCCTGAGTAATAACCTTATTATATTTTTTAAGGCAAGTATTCAAATGATGTCTCAAATGAAAAGTTTTACTAGTAATTTTAGCAAAAGCAAAACATTCTTACAGTGGTAGCATGATGCCTTAATCAATTCTTTACTCTTCCATTCAACTCATTTCATTCCACACCTTCGAATTAGTAGAATTTTTACATGTGGCAGCATTGTCACACTCATTTCATCCATCATCCATATTTACAAGGGTATTTAAGCTAAACATGCTTAACTCCTGCAATTATAAAAGCCTTATCATGAATTCTTTTTTACAAAAAGTCATGTGAATACTATCTTTATATGAATTCATGTATCGCATGTAAGTTTGGCTTTCAAAATCTAAATTTTTACATCCAAAACCGAGTGTCCAACTATATTTCAAATAATAAATATGTGATTTTCATTTACCTTTTAAAAAGCTTCAAAAAGAGAGTAAGGGCCAATAACTGCATGAAGTTATTTTTTGCATTCAGTCCCATTAAACATTGACCACCTAAACATGGCATCAACATGGCCATGCATTTTTTGGAGAAGTAAATGAAGCTTCAGAGCAATGATTAATTGAAGCCTATAAGTTTTTGGACAAGCTATCCTCAATAACTGTGACAAAGGCTTGTAATACTTAATCTTTAAAAGCATGACCTAACAATTTAATATTATTAAACCTTACTATTATTTTACTAATAAATTAATACTTAAATTTTTTTTCTTAATTTTTGAATTTTAAATATCTATGAACATCAATAAGGTAGTGAAAATTGACAAAAATACATACTTGTGACCAAGGAATTGAAGAAAAAACTGCTTTTTTCTAGAGAAGATGGATCGGAGAGGGTTGAAAGAGGTGCGTAGAGCGAATCAAGGAGAGGAAACGAATAGAACAAATTATGCCGGGTGGATCTAAGGGGCACACTAATGGAGGATGCTGTATAGGGTGAATATGTGGATAAACTTATATAGGCAAGCAGACCGACAAAGGGAGCTACATGGAGTGGATCTAAAGAGGGAGCTACATCAAGTGGATTTGAGGAAAGACTTGGACGGGCAAACCAAGGTGGATGGACTGGTGGAGATAGTGGTGACCGACTATACTTTAAGAGTAAGAGAAGGTTTCAAAGTTTTTATGAGAATAAGAACTAAGAGTTTTGAGGTGGTAGTGAAAAATAAGAAAATAAGCTTAACATATTAGGGTTTTTTAGAAAAAATTATGAAATAAAAATACAAATATTTTATTATATAATATATATTAGAGTTTTTAACATATATATTATATAGTTACTGCTCTGGCTAGGCTGGGCCTAGGCCTAAAAATTTCTACCCAAGACTCAACCCGTTAGAAAATCAGCTTTAATTTTTGCTCAAACCCATTTTTTCGGCCTAGTTTTTGTTCGAACCTTCCCAAATATTAGGTAGGCCATTTTAGGTAATTTGGCCCTTGAACAGATCTACTTTTAAAGAAGGCAAGAAATAAATGTTCAAAAATTTTGATAAGAACAATGATATTATTAGAAATGACATGGCTACTATAAAAAATATTCTATGATATTCTACCAATAAGATTTCTATAATGATATTATTAGAAATGACATGGCTACTATAAAAAATATTCTATGATATTCTACCAATAAGATTTCTATAAATTGACCTCAAGCAACAACAACTTTTGCTAGTGGTAAACGAGTAAAAAGTTAAAGATAATGAATAACCTTTGGCCCTATAAAGGTTAAAGTCTTATTTGCCTTTTAAGAGCTTAATAAACAGGAGTTGAACAATTGATCTAGATTATGGATAGACCTTCTTTTGGGCAAAATACTAAGTCTACCGTGACAGACATTAATTTCCTACAGGAAGTATAAAAGATACATTTCATAGGATTAATTGCCCTATCCCTCAAAAACCTTGTTTCAGTTTGAAGCCTATTTGGCCTAGCCTTTTTTCATTTATAAATTGAAATGAAGCTCTTATCAAAAATAAGAACTTAAAAAATAAAGCAAAAGTTGTTTGCTAATTTAACTTCTAAATAATATAGACGGGATTGCTATCATGCAAAGCCTTTTTTTCCTTAACACAAAAAGCTTTTTTAAGATAAGTTTGAGAGACAAATAGGGTTTTTTGGAAAAAGCTGGGGTGTTCTAAAATAAGATAAGAGAAAACTCCTTTCTAAGTTTCTCTCATCTTATTTTTTTTCCATTTTTTATTAAAAATAAGTGATTATGAGTTTTAAGAGCTTGGTTAAAACCCGTTTGGCCCCACTTTTGCTTATAAAAGGTAGATAAGTTGAAAAAAATGAGAGCAAACAAGCACTTAATAAACATAGTTTACTTATATATTAGTCGCTTTAAGGGTTCATATTTTATGTATTTTTTATTGAGGCCTACTGATATATTATTAAAAATATTAATAATTTTATTACCTAATGTTGGGCCTTTACAAATGATTTTTGAAACTACGGTTGTTTCCTAAGTTTTTAATAAGCATTGTTTTCATGCGGTACGTCATTTCGCTTGCAAATTCTATTCAAACTTAGGGAAATATAGAGCTACAATTTCACACTTAATTCTATCATCTAGAGCCTAAAATAACCATAACTAATCTATCTAGGTTGATTACTGACCTAGAGAAATAGTTGAAGCTTACATTGCTTATTTCAAAAATGCCAAACATAGATCTAGAGTGGCCTTCACTAAACAAGAGTTTTTCAAATTGGCCTAAAATGGCTTAGATCTTGAGTTTTGAAAGAAATTCAAAAACAAGGCATTCAAAGACTTCTTTGAGATATCTACTAAGGTTGTTGGATATGAAAATTTATTGAAGGAAAAGCCTCAAGAAAGTACTTATCATATGGTAGTTACTACCCAGATCAAAACTTTAAATTAGGTATAAAAGAGGTGAAAATAATTTGATATGTCTACACTTAGTGAAAGTAACACTAGATAGATCAATCAATACAAAGATATGCTCCTAAAACTGAAAGACAATATACCTTCAATATTTAGAAGATTTTAAAAAAAATGATCACCTAATGGAATTAGGAAACATTAAACTCCCACCTAGATACAAGCTACCAATGCCATAAGATCTAAAAAGGAAGGAACACTATGAGTTTCACAATTCCTACAAACATGACACTAATAGCAACATTATGCTTAAGAATGTTTATCTAGACAAAATTTATGAAGGAATGTTGAAATCCCAAATCTAGCTATGATATAAATGGCACTGGACACCAATCTTTTTCTCACCTAAAAATTAATATGGTAGATTTATCTTATTATACCCTAAATCCAAACAAGCTCGAGGAGTAAGAAAGCCATTGATAGATGGAGATTCAGATCATAATTGAATAGTAGAAAAAGAAGATAATTAAAAGCAAGTTTAGGTCTACCATACGAAATCTACCATTCGTGAAAGAATAAGAATAGATTTTAGACTAATATTCACATATTTTTCGAAGATGGTGGGTAAAAACATTAAGCAAGCCACCAACTAACAAATAGGAAACAAAAGAAGAAAGAAAGCTTAAAAAGAGGATTCTCTGCATTTTGAAGTATTGATTACTATAGAAAAACTAAGGTCTCAAATGATGCAAATTAAGGTGAAGGCAATAGAATATTGTTTAAATGCTATTGAACAAGATCCGATGATAGAGTAATAAAAGTAACGAGTGCCACATTAAAAGATGGTGTGGTAGAATTTATGACAATATTATTTGTAGAACTTAAGGGCAAGATGAGAATCTAGATCAACCAATTATTTTTAAAAAAAGGAAAAAGTAGTTGGATATTAACTGAAAATGTTTTTTATGCGTCGTATTAGTTAGTCTAGATTAGGCAATTCACAAACCACCTCAATTATTTTAACTTCACCTTCCCTATGAATCTAAGCCACTGAGAGAAAGCCACCATTTCTGGATCGTTAGATATGATGGACACGGAGCATAATATAGAAATCTTAGAATAAGAAAATTCATAAGATGCACTAGTGATAGAGGCAAAGAAGAATATCTTCCGTAAACTTGAAAAGAAAATGACTTATCGCATCAAGCCTTTGTATATTTACACAGACATATGTTGTTGGCATTAACAAGGTTTTGGCAGATAATAAAGTTGCCAACCCTCAAAAGGCTAAGTAAGTCAATTGATGATTTAATTTGTAGTAATGTAATCATAAGTGATTCTGCAGAGATAATGAATATGATAAGGGGTTTCAACCCATTGATATTAAAATTAGCAACATGACCTCATTACCAACCTTTTGTGGTTGATTCTTTTTCAACTTACAATTCTTTGTTAGGTAATGACCGTATAGACTCTAATTGATGTTTTTGTCCTTCAACATCAGTTGTTAATTTTCTAGATAGGGACAGAACTAAAGTAATAGTGACAGATAGCAAAGCATTCATGAAAAATCTCACACAATGGAAGTTAAATATTATGATGAAGATGTTGGAACACTAAGGAAGCTTTTTAAAAAGCTTGATACAAATTCCTACAACCAAATTCAATCATACCATTGAAGTCAAAGAGGAACTCACTTATAATTGAAAAATTTTATGATTGGTCCCTTAAGAGATAAAGTAAAGGTGATAGAAATCATTGTTAAAAGCTTGTTAGCTTATTAGATAGATAAAAAGATGTAGTAAACAGTAATTGAGAGGGGCAATCTTATGACAAAAGAAGAAGAACTTGAGAAGAATTATGTTGAGATTTAGATGGAAGAATTGAATATGGCTTCTATTAAGCTTGATAATCTAAAGGAAAACATTCAAGATTAGTTGATCAAAGTTTTCAAGGATTACAAGGATTATTTTGCTTGGGATGTATGTGTATGTCCTTAAAACAATTAGATTAGGGATGGGATACACAATTAATAAACTTTATAGCTATTACTAGTTTAGTAACACAAGGTTTTCCTTTATGTTAATGGCAAGATTGACTGTCACAAAACCTCTAATTGAATGAAGCTCATGAAGCTTAAAAAGCCTTGCAAAAGAATTACAATGTGTTACAATTATAAGATTCTTATGCATCAAAGCCTAGATCTTAAAAATGTTCTTGGTCATCATATTATCAAGATACGGCATTCGAGATGCTCAAAGACCAACTCATGTTATACCTTCTTACTTAGGAAGTAAGCAACCAATCTCATAAGTTGAAGTATGCGAGTTACTTAGGATGACATAGGGGTGTTTGTTTTGTAGAAACTAGTTTACTGAACATAGCCTGTGTGAACACTCCATTTGGTAGTCACTCGAGTGTCTATGAAAATGTTCTTATGTGCCAATCGTGTAACTATAACTTAAACTTATGATACCAACTCATCTTGTATGTGGAGTGTCCTACTTTGATCTATCTAAAATTGGATCCAATAAGTGATGCCCAAGATAGGGTACTTTAGGTATGAAATGAGGTACACAAAGATAGATGACTAATCCAAAGATTATTCACCACTCCTAGTGACATTGGAGATGTATCCTATCTATTTTTAGCGATGGTTAATTAGATTAAAGTCTTTGGCCAATCCATGATGAGTTTAGGAGAAATTGTTTGTCTAAATTTATAACATTAACCATGAGCTATAGGGACTAATATAGATTAAAGCATAAGTAGACATTGAACCACGCCGATGCTCATTTCAGGTTATTTGGTGAAATGGTTGAATTAAATTGATAGTTTAGTCACTAAAAGGTTTCGATAAGGTTACCTTTGCCTTTCAACATTTGGGTGGTCATGATAGGTTGCTAGATCCCATTCTTGATCTATGAATATAATTGCCGAGATTGCTTATGTTCATTGTCAACTTATTGGGAACCTAATGGGTCACACACAATAGGATGGATCAATTGGATTAAAACTAGGATTTAATTAAATATGACTTA
>JAQSVH010226626.1:0-13293 GCA_029448705.1 Adansonia digitata
ATATTAAATTTGGCATAAATATATTTTTGGGTGAAATTTTTTTCTCAATCAAATGCAAAGGAGATTTTTGTGTAATACTCCCTTTAATTTTTAGATCCATTTACTGTGGTTTTTGGACCTTGGCTGAATAGGGTTAAGGTTAGTTTAAAAATTTTCAAGTTGATTGCATGCATTTTGGCCCACAAGGTAATTGGTCAAGCTTTAAGGACTAAATTGCAAATTTTCAATATTTTTAAGGTCACCCATGTTGGCCAAATGCTCAATGACACATTAGAATTATTTTTCATTTATTTTAATTTTATTTAAAGGTCATTTCATGCATTTTAAATCATTTAAGGACCATTTGGAAAGTTTGCAAAGTTTGTAGACCGTTTAGTAAAAACCTTGCTTTTTAGGGTCATTATACCCAATAATTACCCATTTAAGGTATAGGTGTTTTTATAAGCATTTCTTGCATTTTCTCACCATTTTGGGGTTATATTATAAATTTAGATAGTTTAGGGATCCATTGGCAATTCCCTTTGTTTAGGCCATGTTAAGTTGGAAATTACCCACGTAGTGTAAATTGGTCATGTCATGTTATTTTTGAATCTCTTAGGGTCATCGGGATGCTTTCATGTTGAAGATACACCTTAGAGGTATGATAATCATTTCATCATATTACCAAGTTCTTTAAGGTCACCAGAATACTTTCATGTCAAAGGTGTACTTTAAGGATAGATTAGTCATTTCATGATATTTTTTAGTCCTCTAGGGTTGCCAAGATACTTTCACATCGAATGTATACTTTAAGAGACATTTTAGTAATTTTAAATTAGAACTGAGTCCTTTAGGGTCATTGAAATACTTTAATGTCAAAGGTGTTGCTTTAAGGATAAGTTAGTCATTTCCTAATATTATCAAGTCCTTTAGAGCAATTAGGATACTCTCACATCGAAAGTTTATTTTTAAGGTGCATTTTAGTAATTTACCTTAGAACCAAGTCCTTTAAGGTCATCAAAATAATTTCATGTCAAAGGTGTATTTTAGGAGACATTGTCGTCTCTTTAACCAAACCTGAGTCTTTTAAGTCTAGTTTCGCATCTTTCATCGAAATAAAGTTTTAGGATAAGTTTTTATTTTTGTATAAAACTGAGATTTTTCAAAAATCAAGGCAATATCTTTGTGTTAAAATAGTCCATAGGTGCACTTACAGCATATGAAAGTCACCTCATCGATTATTTTAAACAAAGGTATACCTTCTTAAAAAATGAGTAAAATAAAAATTTTTGAATTTCGAAAAAATAAAATTTTTTGTATTCGTTCATCGTCTAATAGGGTGTGAAAGATTTTTTTATTTAAAAAATATTAAAAACTTGATTTTTCTCAAATGAAATAATAAATTTAGTTTAGGAAAATTTTAAAATATGAGAATTATAACTAAATACTGGATATTGAAACTCAATAAAAATTGAGTTGTAAGTTAACACGTAATTAAGAGGTATTGATTTTTAGGTGTTATGAGAGGGGTGGGGTTGATCCTTACTCGTGATTGTAACCGACTCTCAAATCCATTCTGACAATCTTTGGTATGAATGTAGGCCTCGAAGTTTGTTTTCAAAGGTTTTGTAACCCTCAAAATACGAACTCTGGTAAGTGACCAATCTCACCTAGTCAAAAAAGATTAGTGGTGACTCCAAATCAAATGGTCATTTCATAATGACTATTTAGGGTTAAGTTGATTAAGTGATTCACCTTGATAATGCAGTCCTTAAACACAAAAAAATGAATGTATAGAGAAAAGAGGGATTCACCTTCTTTTTAAAATCCGACGAGTCAGGGTTTGCATCTAGACCACGTTGCAGCAACTTCCATTATACATATAACTTTTCATTGGACCTTATTGCTAATAGTATTTTTTTACACTTTTTGATTTTAACAGAAAACCAAAAGGATTTTTAATTAAACTTTTTCCAACCAATAGAAACTAACGTAAACTTTCCAATTATGTTGGGAACCAAATAGATTTTTAATTGGATTTTTTTAACCAATTGAGATTTATTTTTATTTTTAAACACCATAAGTTACTGATTTGAGTTTAGGTTAAATTGTGTTTTGTGCATAGGGTTCAAAAATGGCTATTTTGGGATGATTGTCATCTTTAGACATGCATGGGAAACCATAAACAAAAATGAACTTTTTTTAACTTGAATTAGAAGAGATTAGCCATTAACAATGCATTTTAGCGATAGTTACAAGTAAAAATGCATGGGAGGTACTAAAAATCCAAAAATCAAGAAAAAAAATCATTTTGTACAAGAATATGCATGAAAAAAAATGAAACAAAGGCCATTTTCCCCTTCCTTGATGAATTTTGGGATTAAAGATTAAAAGAGGCTCTTATCTTCATCTTTTATCCATCGTTCATAAAGAAAAGATGAGAGAAAAAGAAAGAAAGAAAAAAAGCGTTTTCTTTTTTTTCAATTTTGCAAAAGGTAGTTCATCCTTTTTTTTTCTCTCATCATTTTCTTTCTTATTTCACTTTCTTGAATAACATGGTTATGGAGTAACTCATTTTCTTTTTCAAGCTCTATTTTTATTTTCTAAGTTCTTGAGTTTTTATTGTAATTTCATCTTAAAACATGAGCTTGATGATCTTAAGTTTCAAACTTAAGTGATAGTCACTATGGTTTTTAAAGCTTTAGAAGCCAAACTTAGAGCTTATTTAGATTTCTCTTAAAAATAGATTTTTTTTTTTTTTGGTTATCCTTGTGTTTATGTTTCATAATTGTCATTTTATTTCTATTTTTGTTCTTAAATGATAATATTAAGCTTTAGGATCCTAAACTTTCAAGTTTAGGTGACTTGTTTGAGCTTAGGTTTTGAGCCTTTTAAAATCTAAACTTTGAGCTGATATAAAGTTCTCTTAAAAGTTTATGTTATTTTTGTATTTTTATGTTTATATTTCCTACTTATTATTTTTTTCCTAAATGATAATATTGAGCTTAAGGTTCCTTTTTATCAGTTTTTACCATGTAAGTGCACGTATTGCAACAAGTCATATAGTGATAAAATAGAGTATCAATCCCACGAGGAATTAATATCAAATTTGTTAAGTACTAAAACTAAAACAACTTAATCTTATTCAAAGAAACAATTAAAAATTATAAATTAAAACTACTATTACTAATAATAATAAAACAAATAATAAATAATAAAAGCCTACACTTACAAATTTTCTCAACACTTAATTTGAATAAAACCTTACTCTTTTAACTTAACTAATGACAATTAGTTGTTAATTTATAGTTCTAATTTATTTTAAGTATCTTTCGATGGTCTTATAAAAATATCTCTCTTAATCAATTTACCATTATTCCTATGCAAATTGAATTAAAAGATACTCGTTAAGCTTATACTCTTATTTGGTTATATATGACATACTCATATATTCCTATCTAACATGCAAATCAATTCATCATAATACATGAATATGAAATATATGTAATTCAATCTAGGTCTAAATGCAAAATTCCCTTTTCTAAGTTAGGTTACCAAATCAATCTAAATGGTTGTCAAGCAATTAGAAGCATTAAAAACAAGTTGAATAAAGAACTCAAATATTATTAATTCAAGAAAATAAAGTAAAATAAAATAATCCAAACTACATGTTGAGTTCCATTGCAACCCTAAAAAAATAAATTTATTTTATAATAAATATAGTAAATATAAAATCAAAGAGGTTCACCATCACAAATATACAAGAAAGATAAAAAGAGTAAATAGAAAGAGAAAACTAAGATTGGTCGGATCTTTGATCTTCAAGTTTCTCTAAAATCTCTTTAGATTTTGGAATATTATGGTGGCTCATATCCTTTTCAAGAACTAGGTCAGAAAATAAAAACCTAAAGTCTCTCTCCAGTATCTGACCCTAGAAAGAAGAAACTTGACATGCAAGTAGCTTGAACAATTTATTTTTAGAAGCTATCAAATTGAGTCAACCTTGCTTCTTAATTAAGTTGTTGCACTTTTGGGATCTCCTTTGGGATTTAACCTACATAAATACGAAAATAATAAAATAACTATATAATTAAAATATAAAGAAAGTAAATAAGACTAAATTAAAAGCTACTAAAAGTGAGTAAAATCTAAATAAAAATCTCTAAGACTTAGCTAATTTAACGCACATAATGAGACTAAATAACTCTATTTTATAGAGTTATCTCACCTCCAAACTTAAGATTTTGCTAGTCCTTGAGCAAAACAAAATGAAACGAAACAAAACAAAATGAAAACCAAACGAATGAAATAACATACAAATTGAGATAAATGTACTTAAATAATGATAGCCTTAATTTTCCTTAAAAGTTATCTCAATATCCTAACTCAAGTTAGGCACATAATCCAGATTCATGCTTTAATTCAATCATGAACCTCATTTTTTGAATGGATTTTTGGTGTATGTGTACGTATATATGACCTCATTACAGATCATTGTATGCAACTTGAACAAGTTTATGCTAATGCAACTACGAATTAATAATAGATTCTCATATGTTTGCTTTTTATCTTTCTCTCCTCTAATGTAGATTAGCACCTCATCAAAGATCATGTAGGACTTTATTAAGCTTATTATGTAAGTCTTGAGTAGAGGTAAGATAAAAAATATATGTTGGCTTAATTCACCCATAAACACTTTCGTTGTTCTAGATCTTTTTTTAAAGCCATTCATAACACTTTTGACGCACATAACCTTTTTTCATGGCTTTTTTTTTTCATGCCATTCTATTCATTTACACAACATTGTGTTTTTTTTTCTTTTTTCATTTTTTATTCTTCACCAATACCACAATTCAAACATAGATTGTAATATTTCTTGAAACAATTTCATGCACATGCCTATGTAATGAAGGTTAATCATGGTTTTCTTTTCTTTTTTTCATTTAGGCTATACTAAAATATTTGGTAACTAAAAGGAAAGGATATATATCAATTAAGCATAAATAGGGTAAACTAAGGACAAATATATAAAGATAGGCTTAGAAAAGAAAAAATGATCTAAAGATGGCCTAAATCATCTCCTCAACTTAGTATTGTCTAGTATTTCATCTCAAAAGAGAATCAAACAAATTCTAGGCTTCTAGATATAATCGCTTCTAGATATAATCGTAATTTACAACAACATAAACAATCTTCAAATAAGCAAAACAACTCAAAGCAAGAGATCAAGTGCTTAAAAATTTTTGGAAATCAGATTGTAATAAAAAGATTAATAAAAAAATATAACATGAATTTAAATCATGCTTATATTTTCCCAAGATCAAGATAATTCAATAGCTAAATTTTTATCATTAAATAAGGATATCATCATAATAAGCACAAACATCTCAGTTTAGATAACCTAAACATGTAAGAAAATAGACTTTTATAAAATTATGCAAAAATAAAAACAAAAATAAAAAGAAAAAATTAGGCAAAGAAAAAAATTATGCAAAAATAATTTAGACTAGACTAATCTGACACTAGAAAAATAATAACTTCACTCCCAAACTTTAAACAAACATTGTCCTCAATGTTTATAAATAAAAGAGAAAGAATAAAAAACTCATTTTTTTGATGAAAGAAACACGGGATAAGCTCTAATTATACTTTTTGACTTCATTATGTCTACCAAAGTTGGTGAAAGGCTGTAAAAGAAAACAAAATAATAATAATAACAACAGCAATAATAATGTAAAACTAAAGAGAAAGATATTTGAAAGCTTGTGTTGCCTCCCAAGAAGTGCTTAATTTATAGTCCTTAACTTGATTATCTTCAATGTTATTTTAGGTAGGCTAAACTGCTATAGAATTTTTGTCATCCAAATTTCCCCAAAGATGTTTGAAATGTTGCCCTTTCACCTTGAACTTCTTAGGCCATTTTAAATTAGTTATGGACCATCCTAATAACCTTTTGTAGTCTTTTCAAGTGTGTCGGCAAGGGCTTATGCTCAAATGAGGATAGTTTTTGATTAAGAGGTTTTAAAGATGACATTGCACTAGTTGAAAACTCTAGTGGTTTGAACTGAAGATAGAAAATAATGGAATGTGGTTGTGCCTTCGAAAATTTTAAACACCCAATAAAGTCGATGTCATCCCTATCATAAGTAAAAATCAAAGATGTTTCAAGTGAATTGGTGGAATAACTTTTTATGAACACTTTGTTAGATGCAGTCTCTACCATATTACTGCATAATACTCATCATATTCTTTTGAAAATGATGATGGTAGGTTGAACTAGTTCTTTTCTTCTTAAACTTCATCATCACGCTTATCAACTGTAATTTAATCTTTAAATGATTTATTTGACAATTCTATTTCCTAATCCTTGCTAGTCTCTTCTATCTCTTTAGCATTTATAAGGTTTGTCTCAATATCACATGGTAAAGTTTCCTGAGGATGATTATAGATGGCATCAATAAGCTAGCCCATTTGTGTCTCAAGATTCCACAAAGTTATTGCTTGATCTTGAATGACATCATCTGAATTTCTTAAGGATGCTGCATAATCTTGATGGAGAGCATCTAACTTTGCCATATATTGCATAAAAATCTCTTTCAATGATGGCTTCTCTTCTGGAATTAGAACTTGGACTTATGGCAGAAAACCCTAATAAAAAAGTTGGTTCAGCAAAATATGAAGGTCGTCGAGTGTTGAATCAAGAAGATTTTGAGTGATCGCTCCATTCTGGATTGTAGTTGCTAGAATAAAAAATTATCTTGCTACATATTGTAGTTTTAAACATATTAATTGGATTCAACATAAATTGGACAATGATCACTAGTATGTCCTCCCCTACATAATTTGTAAGTTATAAACTAGTTTTGGACAGCATGTGCTTTTTCCAATTTATTAAGCTTCTCAGAAAGTGTAGCTAATTGTGCAGATATGGCATTAATCGCCTTTCTATGTTCAATTCCTTTATATGACCATTGATAATTATAGAATGCCATCTTTCTAAATTATTTGAGAAATAAAAATAAGTAAATAAATAAATGAATAAATAAAAATTTTAAATTAAGATTAAGATTGCTTGGTATTAATATTAATAAAAATAGTAAAACAATTCCTTGGAAACAGCACCAAAAACTTGTTCTCGATTTTTACCACATATATCGCAACAAGTAATATAGTGATAAAGTAAAGTGTCAATCTCACAAGGAATTGATACCAAATTTGTTAAGTACTAAAATTAAAATAACTTAATCTATTCAAACAAACTATTAAAAATTATAATTAAAACTAATAATAATAAAACAAATAATAAATACTAAAAGCCTAAGATTACAATTTCCCTTAACACTTCATTTGAATAAAACCCGACTCTCTTTAACTTGACTAATGACAATGAGTTGTTAACATAGAGTTTTAATTTATTTATAAGTATCTTTCAATGGTCTTATGAAAATATATCTCTTAATCAATTTAGTATATTCTAGTGCAAATTGAATTAAAAGAAACTCATGAAGCTTAAACTCTAATATGGTTACATATGACATCCTCGTATATTCCTATCTCACGTGCAAATCAATTCATCATAATAAATGAATATGAAACATATGTCATTTGATCCAGGTTTAAAAGCAAAATTCTCTTTCCCAAATTTATTAAGGTTATGAAATCAATCAATTGGTGGTCAAGCAATTGAAGCATTATGAGTAAGATTGAACACAAAACTCAAATATCACTAATTCAAAAAAAAATAAAATAATCCAAACTACATGTTGAGTTCGACTGTAACCCTAGAAAAAACAAATTTAGTTTATAATAAATATAGAAAATATAAAACCAAAGAGTTTCACTATCATAAATTAATACAAGAAAGATAAAATGAGTAAAGAGAAAGAGAAAAACTAAGATTGACTAGATCTTTGATCTTCAAGTTTCTCCAAAATCTCTTTAGCTTTTTGAATATTATAGTGGCTTCCCTCCTCTTTAAGAACTAGGTTAAAAAAATAAAAACCTGAAGTCTTTCTCTAATAACTGACCCTAAAAAGTCCTATATATAGCCAAAACCTTAGAAAGGAGAAACTTGGGATTCAAATAGCTTGAACAATTTATTTTTGGAAGCTGCCAAACTGAGTCTACCTTACTTCTTGATTAAGTTATTGCACTTTTAAAAACTTATTCGGGATTTAACCTTCATAAATATGAAAATACTTAAATAACTATATAATTAAAATATAAAAAATAAAACTAAAATTAAAAACTACTAAAAATAAATAAAATCTAAATAAAAATCTCTAAGACATAGCTAATTTTATGCACATAATGAGACTAAATAACTTTATTTTATAGAGTTATCAATCCTAAACTTTCAAGTTTGGATGATTTATTTAAGTTTTTAAACCTTTTTAAAGTTAAATTTTGAGCTGATTTATTTTTTGCTATTATGTTTATATATATATATATTGCTCTTAACGTGTTTATTTACATATTGTGTTCTTGTTATTACTATGTTTAAATATATTTGTTGATCTTATCATATTTATTTATATATTCTGTTCTTGTTTTTATTATCTTTAAATATTGATTTTGTTATTGTCATATTTAATTATATATCTTGTTCTTGTTGATGTTGTGTTCATCTGAGCATTTATATTATGTTGGTTTTTGTTGACAAAAGATTATGAGCTTGATGATTCTAAACTTCCAAGTTTATATGATAGTTTAAGCTAAGGTCATTGACTTCGTAGTAGCCAAACTTTGAGCTAATCTTTCATATTATTTTGTATTTACAAGTTAAGCCATGGTTGACATTAACTAATGATCTTTAATCTTTGAAAATCTAGATATAATAAAGTTTCCCAAGCTTAATCTTTAAGGGTAAAATGGTTATTTATATCATTTAAGGTATTTGGTATTTTCATCATTTTTACGTTGTTTTTGCATGTTATGTCAAAACTTAGTCTTTGGGATTGTTTGTGCATTTTCATGTCGAAATTGAGTCCTTAAGATTGTCATTTTTACATTTTCATGTCAAAATCAAGTCTTGAAGGTCATTATTGCACTTTCATATCAATGTTGAATTTTTATGCTCATTTTTGCACTTAACCGAGTCTCGGGGGTTGTTTTTGCATTTTCATGTCAAAATTGAGTCTTTGGGGTTGTTTTTACACTTTTAGGTTAAAGTTGAGTCTCTAGGTTTGGTTTTGCACTTCCAGGTCAAACTGAGCATTGGGGGTTATTTTTTACACTTTCATGTCAAAATTGAATCTTTAAAGTCATTTTTGTACGTTTATGACAAAACCAAATCTTTAGGGTTACTTTAGTACTTTTATGTCAAACCGAGTCCTTAGGGTCATCATAGCACTTTTATGTCAAAATCAAATATTTAGGTCATTTTAGTTTTATTGCATCAAAATTGAGTCTTTATGGTCATTTTAGAAATTTTTGTGTCAAATCTGAATCCCTAGGGTCATTTAGTACTTTTTGTGTAAAAACTTAGTCTTTAAGGCCATTTTAGTTCCGTTAGATCAAAACCATGTCACTGAGTCATTTTTGGTACTTTTTAGTCTAACTGAAAGTTTCCTAAATCAATTCTGACATTGTTGTAAGTGTTTTAATATCCTCTAAAAGGAAGCACGTGTGTCTTTGTTATTCTATGATTGTTTGTGTTGTTTATATCTTGTTAATTTTACTTTTATTCGTTCATGATAAATAAATTTAGAGCATTCATAAAGTCACACTCATGTTTTAGTTAATAATCAAGGTAATATTCTCGAGTTAAAATAGTCATGGACCTTTACTGAGCTGCTAGAGAGAATCTCATGGATTATCATATCCTTCAAAAAATATAAAAATAAAACTTTTATGCTTTACTACATTTGGCGGTGAAGTATGAAAACTGTCTTTTCTCAAATACCAAAACATAATTCATCTAAAAAAGGAAAACTCAATCATTTGAAAAAAAAAAAAGGTCAAAATAATTTTAATACTAAAAATATTAAAATCAATCTTAGTTGAGACTAGGTAAACATGTGATTAATAGGTATGATTTATGGGTGTTGCCAAGTGTTAATCTTTTTCCACATGTAACCGATTTCTAAACCTAAATCTACTTTTAAGGGTTTTGGAACCCTTAAAAGATGAATTTCAATAGGTGATTAATCACACCTAACCCAAAAACATCTGTAACAACTCCCACTTTCATGGCTTTTTTCATAATAGCCATGCAGGAAATTTAAGAAAGCGATTTGGTCTGCTGACTCAATTCCTATCCGAACCAAACATATTTCTTGTTCTGATATGTCGATTCACGTTTGGAACGTTATAACATTTTTATTTTAAAAGTTTTAATTTTTCATCAACTTTAAAAAGTAAATCAATTTATTTGATATAAATAAAATAGTTAAAAAAACATTGATTTTTTTATCTTCATTATTAATTTCGTATTAATATTAAAGATAATACTTTATAATAATTTAATTTAATTTGCATATGAGACAAATTTTACATGTTACTTAATATAATGCAAAATTTAAGTAATATGTTTTGTTAATGTTATTTATTTTTAAAATATACAACTTCATATTTAAAAATAAAATGAATGGACTGGCCTAGAGCTTATGTTTTTATGTTATCACTCAACTGTGCTTGATTGGACCTAAATTCTTACAGGCCTTTAGATCTTGGTTTTCATCGTAAGGTATAAGTTTTATAATTCTATTAATTCAAGCCTAAGTCATTTAAGGGCTTTTTCGAAATTTTCTTAAATATAATGGAAAAAAAAAAGCAACATTGCATAAGTGAGAATTCTTTCTTTCTTCTTTTCATGTATAAATTTAATTCAAGTAATTTTTATTTTTGAATTTATTGGTAGGGACTTCAAGAATATGCATAGATTTTTTGGCAAAAATAGATAAAATCTTCGTGAGGAAAAAATAAATGGGATAGATTTAGGTTTCTACATAAATGGCTTATATATATTGTCTCTTGTGTCAATTAAATACCTCAAGAAAATTTTGGTCCAAAAAGGTATCTAACTACGATTTTGTCAAATACATAAGTGCTTCACACTAATGCCATTAAATAAATGCTGATGTGGCATTTAATGTCCACTGAAATTATGACAAGTGGCAAAAATATTGTGTCATTTTTTTATAAATACCATATGTCATAACTGGATTGAATGTTAAATGCTATGTCAGCATTTATTTTATGGTATTAATGCAAACTATCTCTGTGTTTGATGAAATTATAATACTGGTAACTATTTGGGCTAAAATTTTCTTCAGGTACTCAACATAGTACAAATCATTTGTGTAACTAGAACAGACTTTATAAATGAAATTAGTAAAATCTAAATTGTTAATCTCTTTACTAAAGTCAAATATATTCAATTAGGTACAAATATAACTTCACATCTAACATGATTCAAGCCTTTTTTTCCTCTATTGTTACTGCTGTTATCATGAGGTCAATTTATAGGGTAATTAGTTTTATATATTTTATAATTTATATACAATTGATATTTTAACAAATTGATAGCTAAATTTAGGAATGTAATTACACTTATCATGTATGTAAAATTTTAAATCAATCTAATATTTATATCATTTTAATCGAAATATCATTCTTATATATACGTATATATTTAATGATTAAAATTCTTTTACATTAGATAAATAATTAGATATTTTTAATTTATTTTAAATTTGATGGGCACTATCTATATGAATGAAGTATGAAATACAATTAACATAATTAGCACCATAGTAGTGCTGACTATGCCAATTGATGTTGATTTTAAAGTAAAATGAAATGGTATCATTATCATACCATTTCAGTTTTTATTCTAATCGTACCATTCGTATCGAGCTATATCAATCAATATCAATAAGTATTTGATACAATGTTTTGATTTTTTAAATTCTTTCAAAAAATTTTCACTTGTTTATTTTTTAAAACAATTTTTATTTTTTGGTCTTTATCATTTTTATATTTGTAATAATATTTAAAAATAAGATATGTTCATTAAATTAGGCTGTTAAACCTAATTACTAATAAGTTACTCTATTTTTAATTTATTTGATGTTTAAAAATTTCAGATATTAAATATTTAAAATTTTAAAATTTCTATTTGCATATGAATTATATATGTATGTAATGGAGGTTTATTAGCATGAGTATATAATATACATTTTTATCCAAGAACTTGAAACTAGGCTATATATACATTTTGAAAAATATCGATAAACTAAAAACAATACACTGAAACACCCTAGTATTGGTATGTTTCAGTGTCATAACAAAAACAATGCACCCACCGTATGATAATGGCTACTTTGAATACAATTGCTAGGTTAAATAAATATAAATCGTACAAAAATTATAAAAGTGTGTAAAACCAATATTATTGTAAATGGATCCTTCCTTTTCTCATATATTGGTATTTGTTATCACATGCAATCATAAGTAAATGCTCTTTGTTTTATCTATTTTGAATATATAATTGTAAAGTTTAAAATAAATAAAATTCATAAAATATTAACTAAAATTTGTATTAACATATAAAGTTTATTATACGTTCAAAATATGTCAAATTATTATAAAATTTATTATTTTAATGTTAATCAAAATTATTTATGAAGATAAAATATCAATGCAATTTTAACTTATTTTATATTAAATAAATTGATTTTTAAGGAAAATTTAAAATTTTTAAGATAAAGTCATATATAAATTTTTATTTTTATTTATTTTCAAATAGAAAAGTATTTTAATTAAATTAAACTTCTTGCCTATAAGCCAAATAAATTTAAATTAATAAAAAATTTATAATGATAATTTAGAAATATAATAAATAAAAATGTCACTTTTTGTCAATCCAAAAGATTCTTTACATTCTTGCTACTATAGATTATATAGATACATTATATTCAATCCTAATCATTAGAATTAAAAATTGAAGAGCTTTACCTATAAACATATGATTGAAAATTTATTACGATTTGATCAAATTTGATTTAATGAATGTGTAGCCACAAAATTCACACATAAAATGAATAGGGAAAAATGTTGAACCTATGCATAGAATGATATAAAAATATGCTACAAATAAAAGTTTAAAAAAATGACACGACAGGTTTAAATGAGGTAACAGGACATGTTTAATACATGTATCATATTTGTGTTTAGGATTTTGACACATCTAATCATTTTCGTTGTGCTTACATTTGCATGATTGATACAAAAAAAAGTTTAAGACATGACGCACATCCATCAATTCTTAGATTTTCCCATAAATTAGTGCTATTTTTTGGTCATAGAAGG
>JAQSVH010226637.1:0-13292 GCA_029448705.1 Adansonia digitata
GCAATTGAGGTCGAACCTCTATAAATCTTTGAGTTTGCTTCTTCTTTCCCTTTTCCTTGATTGTTTATTTTCATTCAGAAAATTACACTCCAAAAGTTTATTGTGTGGATTTCTCAAGTTTGTCTATCAAAATTTTGAGAAATCAATTCACCCCGCTCTTGATTTCATTCACCACTAAAAGGTCTAACACTTTTGAAACCAAAGGATCAAAATCATTTATCCTAATGAAGAGAACATGTTTATGGAGCCCAATCCTGAAAAGAAAGGAGATTATTATGTAAATCTGTATTTTTCTAAATCGACAGCTGAATATTAATTCTAAAAATTGTAGAAAGAGAAAATTTTCTTATGAAACCAAAGCATCAATATCATTTATCTCAAAGAGGAGAATGTGTTTATAGTGCCCAATCATGAAAAGAAAGGAGATTATTATGTGAATCTGTGTCTGTCTAAATCGACAGCCGAACATTAATTCTAAAAATGGTAGAAAGAAAAGCATTTCTTTTGAAACCAAAGCATCAATATCATTAATCCAATGAGGAAAATGTGTTTGTAGTGCCCAATCATGAAATAAAAGGATATTATTCTGTGAATCCGTTTCTGTCCAAATCGATAGATGAACATTGGTTCTACAAATGGTAGAAAGAGAAGTTTTTCTTGTGAAACCAAAGCATCAATATCATTTATCCCAATAAGGAGAATGTGTTTATGGTGCCCAATCATGAAAAGAAAGGAGACTATTATGTGAATTCATGTTTATCCCAATTGAAAAACGTACTTCAATTCTAAAAATGGTAGATAGAAAAGTTTTCCTTATAAAACCAATGCATCAATATCATTTATCCTAAAGAGGAGAATGTGTTTATGATGCCCAATCATGAAATGAAAGGAGATTATTATGTGAATCTGTGTTTATCCTAATCAACAGAGGACATTAATTCTAAAAATGGTAGAATTAGAAGTTTTTCTTATGAAGCCAAAGCATCAATATCATTTATCCCAGTAAGGAGAATGTGTTTATAGTGCCCAATCATGAAATGAAAGGAGATTATTACAAGAATCGATGTTTATCCTAAATGAAAGACGAAATTCAATTCTAAAAATGGTAGAAAGAGAAGTTTTTCTTATGAAACCAAAACATAAATATCATTTATCCTAATGAGAAGAATGTGTTTATGGTGCCTAAGCATGAAAAGAATGGAGTTTGTTATGTGAATCCATATTTATCCCAATTGAAAGATGAACTTCGATTCTAAAAATGGTAGGAAGAGAAGTTTATCTTATGAAACCAAAGCATCATTATTTATCCCAAGGAGGAGAATGTGTTTATAGTGCCCAATCATGAAAAGAAATGAGACTATTATGTGAATCCATGATTATCCTAATTAAAATATGAACTTTAATTCTAAAAATGGTAGAAAGAGAAGTTTTTCTTATGAAACAAAAGTACCAATATCATTTATCCCAATGAGGGGACTGCGTTTATGGTGCTCAATCATGAAATGAAAGTAGATTTTTATGTGAATTCATTTTTGTCTAAATTGATAGCTGAACATTAATCCTAAAAATGGTAGAAAGAAAAGTTTTCCTTATGAAACCAAAGCATCAATATCATTTATCCTAATGAGGAGAATGTGTTTGTAGCACTCAATCATGAAAGGAATGGAGATTATTATGTGAATCCATGTTTATCACAATTGAAAAATGAACTTAAATTCTGAAAATTATAGAAAGAGATGTTTTTCTTTTGAAACCAAAGCATCAATATCGTTTATCCCAATGAGGAGTATGTGTTTACCGTGCCTAATCATTAAAAGAAAGGAGAGTTTTATGTGAATTCGTGTTTGTCTAAATTGACAGATGACCATTAATTCTAAAAATGGTAGAAAAATAAGTTTTTCTTGTGAAACCAAAGCATCAAAATCATTTATCCTAATTAGGAGAATGTTTTGATGGTGCCTAATCATGAAAAGAAGGTAGATTACTATGCGAGTCCATATTTATCCTAATTGAAAGACAAACTTCAATTCTAAAAATGGTAGAAAGAGAAGTTTTTCTAACAAAACCAAGGTATCAAAGTGGAATATCCCAAAGAGGAGAATGTGTTTATGGTACCCAATCATGAAAAGAATGGAGATTATTATGCGAATCAATGTTTATCACAATTGAAAAATGAATGTTTATCCCAATTGAAAGACGAACTTCAATTCTAAAAGTGGTAGAAAGGTAAGTTTTTCTTACGAAACCAAAGTATCAAAGTGGAATATCCCAATGAGAAGAATGTGTTTATGGCACCCAATTATGAAAAGAATGGAGATTATTATGTGAATCAATGTTTATCACAATTGAAAAATAAACTTTAATTCTAAAAATTATAGAAAGAGAAGTTTCTCTCTTTAAACCAAAGCATCAGTATCATTTATCCCTATGAGGAGTATGTGTTTACGGTGCCCAATCATGAAAAGAAAGGAGATTTTTATGTGAATCAATGTTTATCCCAATTGAAATATGAACTTTGATTCTAAAAATGATAAAGAGAGAAGTTTTTCTTATTAAAGCAAAGCATCAAAATCATTTATCCCAAAAAAGAGAATGTGTTTATAGTGCCCAATCATGAAAAGAAAAGAGATTATTATGTGCATCCATATTTATCCCAATTAGAAAATGAACATCAATTCTAAAAATCATAAAAATAGAAGTTTCTTTTTCGAAACCAAAGCATCAATATCTTTTATCCCAATGAGGAGAATGTGTTTATGGTGCCTAACCATGAAAAGAATGGAGATTATTTTGTGAATCTCTGTTCGTCTAAATCAATAGCTGAACATTAATTCTAAAAACGGTAGAAAGAGAAGTTTTCTTTATGAAACCAAAGCATCAATATCATTTATACCAATAAGGAGAATTTGTTAATTGTGCCCAATCATGGGAAGAAATAAGACTATTATGCGAATCCATGTTTATCACAATTTAAAAATGAACTTTAATTTTAAAAATTGTAGAAAGAGAAGTTTCTCTTTTGAAACCAAAGCATCAATATCGTTTATCTCAATTGGGAGTCTATGTTTATGATGCCCAATCACGAAAAGAAAGGAGATTTTTATGTGAATTTGTGTTTGTCTAAATCAATGACGACCATTAATTCTAAAAATGGCAGAAGAGAAGTTTCCCTTTTGAAACCAAAGCTTCAATATCATTTATCCCAATGAGGAGTATGTGTTTATAGTGCCCAATTATGAAAAGAAAGGATATTTTTATGTGAATCCATGTTTATCCCAATTGAAAGACAAACTTTGATTCTAAAAATGGTAGGAAGACAAGTTTTCCTTATGAAACCAAGGCATCAAAATCATTTATCCCAATAAGGAGAACATGTTTATGGTGTCTAATCATGAAAAGAAAAGTGATTATTATGTGAATATATGTTTGTCGAATTCGACAGCCAAACTTTGATTCTAAAAATGGTAGAAAGAGAAGTTTACCTTACGAAACCAAAGCTTTATGAAAAATGATTATTATGTGAATCTGTGTTTGTCTAATTCGATAGCCAAACATTAATTCTAAAAATGGTAGAAAGAGAAATTTACCTTATGAAACTAAAGCATCAATATCATTTATTCCAATGAGAAGAATGTGTTTATAGGGCCTAATCATGAAAAGAAAGCAGATTATTATACGAATTCATGTTTACCATAACTGAAAGACAGACTTCAATTCTAAAAATTGTAGAAAGAGAAGTTTCTCTTTTGAAACCAAATGATCAATATCATTTATCCCAATGAGGAGTATGTGTTTACGGTGCCCAATTATGAAAAGAAAGGATATTTCTATATGAATCCATGTTTATCTTAACTGAAAGATGAACTTTGATTCTAAAAATGGTAGAAAAAAAGTTTTTCCTATGAAACCAAAGCATCAAATCATTTACCCCAACAAGGAGAATGTGTTTATAGTGCCCAATCATGAAAAAAAAGGAGATTATTATGTGAATCCATGTTTATCCCAATTGAAAGACGAACTTTGATTCTAAAAATGGTAGAAAGAGAATGTTTTTTTATGAAACCAAACCATGAAAATCATTTATCCTAACAAAGAGAATGTGTTTATAGTGCCAATCATAAAAAGAAAGGAGATTATTATGTGAATCCATGTTTACCCCAAATAAAAAATGAACTTTAATTCTAAAAATGGTAGAAAAAGAAGTTTATCTTATGAAACCAAAGCATCAATATCATTTATCCAAATGAGGAGAATGTGTTTATGGTGCCGAGCCATGAGAAGAAAGGAGATTATTATGTGAATCCAAATTTATCTTAATTGAAAGACGAACTTCAATTCTAAAAATGGTAGAAAGAGAAGTTTTTCTTATGAAACCAAAGCATCAAAATCATTTATCCAAAAGAGGAGAATATGTTAACGGTGCCCAATCATGAAAAGAAAAGAGATTATTATATGAATTTGTGTTTGTCTAAATCGACGACCGAACATTAATTCTAAAAATGGTAGAAAGAGAAGTATTCCTCATGAAACCAAAGCATCAATCTCATTTATCCCAACAAGGAAAATTTTCTTGTGGTGCCCAATCAGGAAAAGAAACGAGATTATTATGCGAATCCATGTTTATCCCAAATGAAAGACGAACTTCAATTCTAAAAATGGTAGAAAGAGAAGTTTATCTTGTGAAACCAAACCATAAATATCATTTATCCCAATGAAGAGAATGTGTTTATGGTGCCCAATCATGAAATGGAAGGAGATTATTATGTGAATCCGTGTTTGTCCAAATCAACAGAGGAACATTAATTGTAAAAATGGCAAAAAGAGAAGCTTTTCTTATGAAACAAAAGCATTAATATCATTTATCCAATGAGGAGAATGTGTTTATGGTGCCCAATGAGGAAATAAAGGGAGATTATTCTGTGAATTCGTGTTTGTCCAAATCGATAGACAAACATTATTTCTAAAAAAGGTAGAAGAGAAGTTTTTCTTATAAAATCAAAGCATCAAATTCATTTATCCCAATAAGGAGAATGTGTTTATGGTGCCCAATCATGAAAAAAAGGAGATATTATGTGAATCCATGTTAATTATAATTGAAAGATGAACTTTAATTCTAAAAATTGTAGAAAGAGAACTTTCACTTTTGAAACCAAAGCATCAATATCATTTACCCAATGAGGAGCATGTATTCACGGTGCCCAATTATGGAAAAAAAAGGAGATTATTATGCGAATCGATGTTTACCCTAATTGAAAGACGAACTTTAATTCTATAAATGGTAGAAAGAGAAGTTTATCTTATGAAACCAAAGCATCAATATCATTTATCCTAATAAGGAGAATATGTTTATAGTTTCTAATCATGAAAAGAAAGGAGATTGTTATGCAAATCCGTGATTATCCCAAATGAAAGATGAACTTAAATTCTAAAAATGGTGGAAGGGGAAGTTTATCTTACGAAAACTAAAGCATAAATATCATTTATCCCAATAAGGATAATGTGTTTATGGTGCCTAGTCATGAGAAGAAAGGAGATTATTATATGAATCCATGCTTATCCCATTGAAAAATGACCTTTGATTCTAAAAATTGTAGAAAAAGAAGTTTCTATTTTGAAACCAAAGCATCAATATTGTTTATCCCTATGAAGAGTATGTGTTTACGGTGACTAATCATGAAAAGAAGGGAGATTATTATGCGAATCCATGTTCATCCCAATTGAAAGGCAAACTTCAATTCTAAAAATGCAAGAAGAGAAGTTTCTCTTTTGAAACCAAAGCATCAATATCATTTATCCCAATGAGGAGAATGTGTTTATGGTGCGCAACCAGGAAAAGAAATGAGATGATTATGTAAATCCATATTTATCCTAATTGAAAGACAAACTTCGATTCTAAAACTGGCAAAAAAAGAAGTTTTTCTTAAGAAACCAAAGCATCAATATCATTTATCACAATGAGGAGAATCTGTTTATAGTGCCCAATCATTAAAGGAAAGGAGATTATTATGTGAATCTGTGTTTCTCTAAATCGACAACCAAACTTTAATTCTAAAAATGGTAGAAAGAGAAGTTTTTCTTATGAAACCAAAGCATCAATGTCATTTATCCCAATAAGGAGAATGTGTTTGTGGTGCCCATTCATGAAAATAAAGGAGACCATTATGTGAATCCATGTTTATCCCAATCGAAAGACGAACTTTAATTCTAAATTTGGAAGAAGAAGAATTTTTTCTTATGAAACCACAACATCAATGTCATTTATCCCAATGAGGAGAATGTGTTTATGGTGCCCAATCATGAAATGAAAGGAGATTATTATGTGAACTCTTGTTTATTCAAATCAACATACGAACATTAACTGTAAAAATGGTAGAAAAAAAAGTTTTTCTTATCAAACGAAGGCATCAAAATCGTATATACCACCAAGAAGAATGTGCTAATGGGGCCCAATCGTGAAAAAAAAAGAGATTATTATAGGAATCGACATTTATCACAATTGAAAGACGAAATTCAATTTTAAAAATTGTAGTAGGAGAAGTTTCTCTTTTGAAGTCAAAGCATCAATATCATTTGTCCTAATGAGGAGTATGTGTTTATGGTCCCTCATCAAGAAAAGAAAGGAGATTATTATGTGAATCCATGTTTAACCCAATTGAAAGATGAGTTTTCATTCTAAAAAATGGTAGAAAGAGAAGTTTTGTTATAAAACTAAAGCATCAAAATCATTTATCCCAACAAGAAGAATGCGTTTATAGAGCCCAATTATGAAAAAAAAGGAGATGATTATGTGAATCCATGTTTATCCCAATTGAAAACTGAACTTTGATTCTAAAAATGGTAGAAAGGGAAATTTTTCTTCTAAAACCAAAGGATCAAAATCATTTATCCCAACAAGGAGAATGTGTTTATAATGCCCAATCATGTAAAGAAAGGGGATTATTATGTGAATCCCTGTTTATCCTAATTGAAAGACGAATTTCGATTCTAAAAATGGTAGAAAGAGAAGTTTTTCTTATGAAACCAACACATCAATATCATTTATCCTAACAATGATAATATGTTTACCGTGCCCAATCATGAAATGAATGGTAGAAATATGTGAATCCTTGTTTATCCCAATTAAAAGATGAACTTCGATTCTAAAAATGGTAGAAAAGAAGTTTTTCTTATGAAACCAAAGCATCAATATTATTTATTCTAATAAGGAGAATGTGTTTATGGTGCCCAATCATGAAATGAAAAGAGATTATTATGTGACTCCGTGTTTGTCTAAATCAACAGACGCATATTAATTCTAAAAATGGTAGAAGAGAAGTTTTTCTTATGAAACCAAATCATCAATTTGTCCCAATGAGGAGAATGTGTTTATGGTGCCCAATCATGAAAAAAAAGGAGACTATAATGTGAATCCATGTTTATCCAAGTTGAAAGATGAACTTCAATTCTAGGAATGGTAGAAAGGGAGGTTTTTCTTATGAACCCAAAGCTTTAATATCATTTATCCCAATAAGGAGAATGTGTTTTATAGTGCCCAATCATGAAAAGAAAGGAGATTATTATGTGAATCCATGTTTATTATAGTTGAAAGAAGAACTTAAATTCTAAAAATTGTAGAAAGAGGAGTTCCTCTTTTGAAGCCAAAGCATCAATATCGTCTATCCCAATGAGGAGTACGTGTTTATGGTCCCCAATCATGAAAAAAAAAGAGATTATTTTGTGAATCCATGTTTTCACCCAATTGAAAGATGAACTTCGATTCTAAAAATGGTAGAAAGAGAAGTTTTTCTTTTGAAACCAGAGCATCAATATCACTTATCCCAACAAAGAGAATGTGTTTATAGTGCCCAATCATGAAAAGAAAGGAGATTATTACGTGAATACATATTTTTCCCAATTGAATGATGAACTTAAATTCTAAAAATGGTAGAAAAATTAGTTTTCCTTATGAAACCAAAGCATCAAAATCATTTATCCCAATGAGAAAAATATGTTTATGGTGCCCAATCATGAAAAGAAAGGAGATTATTATGTAAATCTAAGTTTATCCCAATTGAAAGATAAACTTTGATTCTTAAAATGGTAAAAAGAAAAGCTTTTCTTACGAAACCAAAGCATCAAAATCATTTATCCCAACAAGGGGAATGCGTTTATAGTGCCCAAGCATTGAGAGAAAGAAGATTATTATGTGAATCCATGTTTATCCCAATTGAAAGACAAACTTCGATTCTAAAAATGGTAGAAGGAGAAGTTTTTCTTAAGAAACCGAAGCATCAAAATTATTTATCCCAGTGAGGAGAATGTGTTTAGAGTTCCCAATCATGAAAAGAAAGGAGATTATTATGTGAATCCATGTTTATCACAATTGAAAGACAAAATTTGATTCTAAAAATAGTAGAAGGAGAAGCTTTTCTTATGCAACCAAAGCATCCAAATCATTTATCCCAACAAGGGAAATGTGTTTATAGTGCCCAAGCATTGAAATAGAGGAGATGATTATGTGAATCCATGTTTATCCCAATTGAAAGACGAACTTCAATTCTAAAAATGGTAGAAAGAGAAGTTTTTCTTAAGAAACCAATGCATCAATATCATTTATCCCAATAAAAGCAAATTATTATGTGAATCTATGCTTATCACAATTAAAAGATGAACTTTGATTCTAAAAATGGTAAAAAGAGAAGCTTTTTTTATGAAAGCAATGCATCAAAATCATTTATCCCAACAAGGGGAATGAGTTTATAGTGCCCAAGCATTGAAAGAAATGAGATTATTATACGAATCCATGTTTATTCCAATTGAAAGATGAACTTCAATTCTAAAAATGGTAAAAAAAAGTTTTTCTTTTGAAACAAAGCGTCAATATCATTAATCCCAATGAGTAGAATAGGTTTATGGTGCCCAATCATGAAACAAAAGGAGATTATTGTATGAATCTGTTTTTATCTAAATCGATGGCTGAACATTAATTCTAAAAATGGTAGAAATAGCAGTTTTTCTTATGAAACCAAAGCATCAATATCATTTATCCAAATGAGGAGAATGTGTTTATGGTGCCCAATATTGAAAAGAAAAGAGATTATTATGTGAATCCATGTTTATCCCAATTGAAAGACAAACATTAATTCTGAAAATCGTAGAAAGAAAAGCTTTTCTTATGAAACCAAAGCATCAATATCATTTATCCCAATGAGGAGAATGTGTTTATGGCACCCAATCAGAAAACTAAAGGAGATTATTATGTGAATCCATGTTTGTTCAAATCGAAAATTGAACATTAATTCTAAAAATAGTAGAAACAGAAGTTTTACTTATGAAACCAAAGCATCAATATCATTTATCCCAATAAGGAGAATGTGTTTATAGTGCCTAATCATGAAAAGAAAGGAGAATATTATGTGGATCCATGTTTATCTAACTGAAAGATGAACTCCAATTCTAAAAATGGTAGAAAGAGAAGCTTTTCTTATGAAACCAAAGCATCAAAATCATTTATCCCAACAAGAGGAATGTGTTTATAATGCCCAAGCATTGAAAGAAAGGAGATTATTATTTGAATCCATGCTTATCCTATTTGAAATATGAACTTCGATTCTAAAAATGGTAGAAAGAGAAGTTTTTCTTAAGAAACCAATGCATCAATATCATTCATCCCAACGAGGAGAATGTGTTTATGGTGCCCAATCATGAAAAAAAATGAGATTATTATGTGAATCCATGCTTGTCATAATTGAAAGATGAACTTTAATTTTAAAAATTATGGAAAGAGAAGCTTTTCTTATGAAACCAAAGCATCAAAATCATTTATCCCAACAAATGAAATGTGTTTATAATGCCTAAGCATTGAAAGAAAAGAGATTATTACGTGAATCCATATTTATCCTAATTGAAACACGAACTTCAATTCTAAAAATGACAGAAAGAGAAGTTTTTCTTAAGAAACCAATGCATCAATATCATTTATCCCAATGAGGAGAATATGTTTACAGGCCCAATCATGAAAAGAAAGGAGATTATTATATGAATCCATACTTATCACAATTGAAAGACGAACTTTGATTCTAAAAATGGTAGAAAGAGAAGCTTTTCTTATGAAACCAAAGCATCAAAATCAATTATCCCAACAAAGGGAATGTGTTTATATTGCCCAAGCATTGCAATAAAAGAGATTATTATGAGAATCCATGTTTATCCCAATTAAAAAATGAACTTCAATTCTAGAAATGGTAGAAATAGAAGTTTTTCTTATGAAACAAAAGCATCAATATCATTTATCTGAATGAGGAGAATGTGTTTATGGTGCCCAGTCATGAAATGAAAGAAGATTATTATGTGAATCCTATTTGTCTAAATCAACAGATAAACATTAATTCCAAAAATGGTAAAAAGAGAAGTTTTTCTTATGAAACCAAAGCACCAAAATCATTTATCCTAGCAAGGAGAATGTGATTATAGCCCCAATCTCGAAAAGAAATGAGATTTTATGTGAATCCATGTTCATCCCAATTGAAAGATGAACTTCAATTCTAAAAATGGTTGAAAGAAAAGTTTTTTTTTATGAAACCAAAGCATCAAAATCATTTATCCCAACTAGGAGAATGTGTTTATGGTACCCAATTATGAAAAGAAAGGAGATAATTATGTGAATCCATGTTTATCCCAAATGAAAGACAAACTTTAATTCCAAAAATGGTAGAAGAAGAAGTTTTTCTTATGAAATGAAAGCATCAAAATCATTTATCCGAATGAGGAGGTTGTGTTTATGGTGCCCAATAATGGAAAGAAAGGAGATTATTATGTGAATCCATGTTTATCCTAATTGAAAAACGAATTTCAATTCTAAAAATGGTAGAAAAAGAAGTTTTTCTTATGAAACCAAAGCATCAATAGCACTTATCCCGATGAGAAGAATGTGTTTGTGGTGCCCAATGGCAAAATGAAAGGAGATTATTATGCGAATCCGTGCTTGTCCAAGTCAACAGTCAAACATTAATTCTAAAAATGGTAGGAAGAGATATTTTTCTCAAGAAACCAATGCATCAAAATTATTTATTCCAATGAGGATAATGTGTTTATGATGCCCAATTAGGAAAAGAAAGGAGATTATTATGTGAATCCGTTTTTGTCCAAATTGAAAAACGAACTTCGATTCTAAAAATGGTAGAAAGAAAAGTTTCTTATGAAACCAAAGCATTAATATCATTTATCCCAATGTGGAGAATGTGTTTATGATGCCCAATCTTGAAATAAAAAGAGATTATTATAGGAATCTGTGTTTGTCCAAATTGACAGATGAACATTAATTGTAAAAATGGTAGAGAGAAAAGTTTTTCTTATGAAACCAAAACATCAATATCATTTATCCCAGTGAGGAGAATATGTTTACGGTGCCCAATCATGAAAAAAAGCATACTATCATGTTAATCCATGTTTATCCCAATTGAAAGATGAACTTTAATTCTAAAAATGGTAGAAAAAGATGTTTTTTTTTATGAAACAAAACTATTAATATCATTCATCTCAATGAGGAGAATGTCTTTATGGTGCACAATTATGAAACAAATGGAGATTATTATGCGAATCTCTGTTTGTCTAAATCAATAGTCGAACATTAATTCTAAAAATGGTAGAAAGAGCAATTTTTCTTATGAAACCGAAGCATCAACATTATTTATCCTAAAGAGGAGAATGTGTTTATGGTGCCCAATCATGAAAAGAAAGGAGACTATTATGTGAATCAATGTTTATCCCAATTGAAAGATGAACTTCGATTCTAAAAATGATAGAAAGAGAAGTTTTTCTTATAAAACAAAAACAACAATATCATTTATCCGAATGACGAGAATGTGGTTATGGTGCCCAGTCATGAAATGAGAGAAGATTATTATGTGAATTCGTGTTTGTCCAAAATCAACAAACAAACATTAATTCTAAAAATGGTAGCAAAAGAAGTTCTTTTTTATGAAACTAAAGCATCAAAATCATTTATTCCAATGAGGAGAATGTTTTTATATTACCTAATCATGAAAAGAAAGGAGATTATTATGTGAATCCATGTTTATCCCAAATGAAAGACAAACTTCAATTCCAAAAATGGCAGAAAAAACGTTTTTCTTATGAAACCAAAGCATCAAAATCATTTATCCTAACAAGGAGAATGAGTTTATAGTGCCGAATCATGAAAAGAAAAGAGATTATTATGTGAATCCATGTTTATCCCAATTAAGAGACAAATTTGGTTCTAAAAATGGTAGAAAGAGAATTTTTTTTTATGAAATCAAAGCATAAATATCATTTATCCCAATAAGGAAAATGTGCTTATGGCACCCAATCATGACATGCAAGGAGATTTCGTGTGAATCCGTATTTCTCAAAATCAACAGACGAACATTAATTCTAAAAATTATAGAAAGAGAAGTGTTTTTTACAAAACCAAAGCATCAAAATCATTTATTCCAATGAGGGAAATGTGTTTATAATGCCCGATCATGAAAAGAATAAAGATTATTATGTGAATCAATGTTTATCGTAAATGAAAGATGAATTTCGATTCTAAAAATGACAGAAAGAGAAGTTTTTCTTATGAAATCAAAGCATCAAAATCTTTTATCCAAATGCAGAGAATGTGTTTATGATGCTTACTCATGGAAAGAAAGGAGATTATTATGTGAATCCATGTTTATCCAAATTGAAAGATGAACTTCAATTCTAAAAATGGCATAAAGAGAAGTTTTTCTGAGGAAACCAAAGCATCAATATCATTTATCCCAATGAGGAGAATGTGTTTATGGTGCCCAATCATGAAATGAAAGGACATTCTTTTATGAATCTGTGTTAGTCCAAGTCGACATAAGAACATTAATTCCAAAAATGGTATAAACAGAAGTTTTTCCTATGAAACCAAAGCATTGATATCATTTATCCCAATGAGGAGAAGGTGTTTATGGTGCCCAATCATGAAAAGAAAGGAGATTATTATGTGAATCCATGATTATCCCAATTGAAAGACGAACTTCAATTCTGAAAATGGTAGAAAGATAAGTTATTCTTATGAAACCAAAGCATGAAAATCATTTATCCCAACAAGGAAAACGTGTTTATGGTGCGCAATCATGAAAAAACAAGAGAGTATTATGTGAATCCGTTTTTCTCCAAATTGAAAGATGAACTTAGATTCTAGAAATGGTAGAAAGAAAAATTTTTCTTATGAAACCAAACCATCAATATCATTTATCCTAATGAGGTGAATGTGTTTATGGTGCCCAATCATGAAACAAAAGGAAATTATTATATGA
>JAQSVH010226657.1:2381-13289 GCA_029448705.1 Adansonia digitata
AAAAAAAAAAATTCAGGTTTGTTTCTTAAATTAACTCCATTTCATGATTATCTTTTTTTTTTTTATGTTGGTTTTCAGTTTATATTCATTGAAGTTTGGGGTGTTTTTTTTTTTTTTTCACATTTATATTAAGATTTTGCTTTTACTAATAGTTTTATGATTCTGATATTTTTCAGATTTGGTTTTGTTTCTTTTATCCCAAGATTTGATATTTCTTGATTTTCTGTTTTTGGGTTTTGCTAAAATGCTAGTTTTGAATCTTTAACCAGATGTCAATTTACAGATTTGATGATTTGGAAAAATTTTAATTTAGATTTGTTCTTTTACGCATTGGAAAAGTATGGAAATAATCATATTCTTTTCTTCAGAAATCAGATTACCTCATACTAGTAGCTTAATGACAATGTATATTTAACTAATGGTTCAATCTTTTTAATATGCTTTTCTAGTCTTGCTGTCTCCATTTTTTTTCTTTGTGCATCATATATTTCGCTTTTTATATGTTTCATTCTTTATATACTCTTTCTTTCTCATTAGTAATTTGTTATTATTTTATTGCTTTTCTTAGTTTGATTAAGCAACCGGATCAAGTTTCAATTACTCTGTGTTCTTGGAATTAGCATAAAATAATTTTCTATGATATTATAAACTAATATTCATGTTGGTTGTTCATTTAACAGCCATATACAAGGATATCTTATAGAATATATATATTGGAGGAATGGTAATTGTGGCTGCCATTTGTAAATGAATCAAGATATCTATGGGTTTTTTTCCGATGTTTTGAGTTGGTGATGAGCAAAAACTTTGCTGTGAAGATTGTTTTTTCGGATCCTATGATAAGGTCTGGCAATGGTGTCATTGAACATGGAGAAGAAATGGGTGTTTCCCGTTGTGATAAGTTCTCTCATATGCACGTTCCTTCTTGTTACTTCCTTCAATATGGGGCTTGTTTCTTCGGTTTACAAAATCAATTTGATCTTCTCCATTTTCCCGGCTCATGTTTCGATGAATCAAAGAAAACCAAGCTATGCTGAATCGAAGATTAACATAGGTTCTCTGCCGCCTAATCGTGGTCCAGCATTACCTCGTTTTGCGTATTTAGTTTCTGGATCAAGAGGTGATCTGGAAAAGCTTTGGAGAACTCTTCACGCACTGTATCATCCACGGAATCAATATGTCGTCCATTTGGACCTTGAGGCACCTGCAGAGGAAAGATTGACGCTTGCTTCTAGGATAAAAAACCATACAATTTTCTCTAAAGTCGGGAATGTTTATATGATAACCAAGGCTAATATGGTTACTTATAGAGGGCCAACCATGGTTGCTAATACTCTCCATGCTTGTGCCATTCTTCTCAAGAGGAAGAAAGATTGGGATTGGTTTATCAATCTCAGTGCATCGGATTATCCTCTTGTGACTCAAGATGGTTAGTCTCTATTGTATGCCTTATTTGTTCTCTGTATTTCTGGGCTGGTGGATCTTGTTTTGGGTACTCATTATTCGATTCTGCACCAAATAGTCATTAATCAATTAGTTTGTAATTTGCAGATCTTCTTTATGCTTTTTCGGCTTTAAACCGGAACCTTAATTTTATCGAGCACACTAGTCAGCTTGGTTGGAAAGCGTAAGTTCTCTCCTTCTTTCCCTCTCTATCTGAAATCTTTATGTACGTCAAATGCCAACATATTCTGTATGTTCTTGTGCAGGGACAAAAGAGCAATGCCTCTGATTATAGATCCTGGACTCTACATGTCAACCAAGTCTGATGTATTTTGGGCTACACAAAGAAGAACATTACCTACTGCATTTAAATTATTTACTGGTTAGTAAACTGTCGTACACATGATTTGTTTAACTTCTACATACAGCAATTGAAACTTTTAGTTGTCTTCGATTCTGTACACCTAGGAATACACAGTGTTTAAAAGTATCGAAGCAGTTATACATAGTATCGAAATTTCATAAGAATTGTTAATATGGAAACGGTCCAACTTGGTGGTCTCAATAGGTAAACCACATCTTCAGCTGTATGACTGTAGTTCTTTTTGTCTGATCAGATTATTGTTTCTGATCTCATATACGGACTGATCGTCTTTTTTTCCCCCTATCTAATTGTGAATTTTCTGAAGCTATATGGGGTGTTTGAGTTAAATTACTTATAAATTAGGCTCATTGGGCAAGCTCTCTTAGAACATTTGGAAACATATATTTATTGGCTTAGTGATGCTGGATGGATCCTCGATCATAAAGCACTGCCACATTTTTCTTCTGCAGTTTAAGTTGGAACCACGCATTACATTCCTACATATATTGCATATATATGGATAGCACTACATATAGATAGCATATATTGCAGCCCTGCTCATAGGTTTGAATTATAAATGGTAAGTTTGTTTTGCTTTACGGAATTGGTGGTTAATAGTTTCGGAACATCTTCGTTGGTTGCAGGTTCAGCATGGACAGTTTTGTCGCGTTCGTTTGTAGAATTCTGTGTTTGGGGTTGGGATAATTTACCGAGAACTCTTCTAATGTACTACACAAACTTTCTGTCCTCGCCCGAAGGCTACTTTCAGACTGTCGTATGCAATGCTCCGAAGTTTGCTAAGACTGTTGTCAATCATGATTTGCATTATATTTCATGGGACACTCCCCCTAAACAGCACCCGCACGTCCTTGCCCTTAATGACACGGACAAGATGATTAGGAGCAATGCTGCTTTTGCACGGAAATTCAATCAAGATGATCCTGTGCTAGATAAGATCGATAACGATTTACTTGGCCGGGCAAGGGGGAGCTTCACCCCTGGCGCTTGGTGCTCTGGCGAACCAAAATGTTCAGAAGTTGGAGACTTGAACAAGATCAAGCCAGGTCCAGGAGCTCAAAGGCTTCGCCAAATCTTAGGTACGTTATCTATGAAAGCTAAACTCGGTCAAGATCAGTGTAAATAGGTTTTGTGATGGGGAAGTTCGATCAATGAGGCAGACAGCTGAGAAAATTGTATCTAATAGTTTTGTTGCAACCAATAGGTAGTCAAACTTGTAGCCATGCTTAGGATCAAAAATGGTACTCAATAATCAAATACCCTACTTTTGGTAGACTCTAATTCGATGAAAACCAGAGCATTATACTTCCGTATCTCGGAATTGTTATTCGATATTTTTCTTCCCTGGAGCAATACTTTTTTTGATATATTGTTGTTCACAAACTGGTGACTCTTGATGTGAAGTTCTTTGCTGGATAGCCTTTTTGATCTTCGTTTAACAGGATTTAAGCCCTCAGATTTGGTTCTTCAGAACTGATTAATAACATCATCTACATCAAAATTGAAAATCTTGAAATTCCTGCCTTGAAACTGAAAGTTCCCAAAATGAAAACACCTAATTTTTAATCTTTAAAAAGGTTGAGAGTTGGAAGAGTTTATGATTTTTCTTTTAAATCAAATCGAGTCGAATTTAGATTTAGGCATATGTTGGAATGATTTTCAAGTTCGGATTTTGCCACGCATGAATCAAATGCCAAGAGAAGAACAAAGTACCTTTGACAATTATGTTACTGCCATTTTGGTAACAGCTGTGAAAACATCAAAACATTAAAAAATAACTTCTATCAAGAAATATCAGACTCTGATAAATCAGAAATTAGATATACTCACTAAAAATGACTCCTTTTGATCACGTCATTCTCACTTTTCATGTTAATTGCATCAGCTATAATCTACAGCCTCTCTTATTTTATTTTTATTTTTATTTTTATTTTTTGTTGCACAAATGATATACCCATCATGTCCAATGTAAGGTATATGCACTTTGTCCTTCATAAAGCACTGATTTGCTTGTGTCGGTTAAAATGATGTTATCTCACGTTATTAAATTTAAATTATTTATGAGCCTTACACCTGTTGCTAATTGATTTTTGGTTGGATGCTTAATTTGATATCAAAATTCAAGTTTTGTTATGTTGTTCTTACATGTTACTTTTTAAGTTTGTCATATGGTAGGCGATTTATGTTTCTGTCTACTGAGGCTTGTTAAAGTAGTGTTCTCCCATGTCAATTAAATCTAACCTCTTGTCAATTGATTTTAAACCGGATGTTAAACGAGGTCCTTTGCTTAGACTCGATCCACGTTTTTGAGCTTGAATGTCAATGCTGACACTGGGGAGGCCTTATGATATATGAATAATACCCATACAATAGAATTTCTAGTGAAGGCATGATGGAATCAATAGATTTATTAGTTCTTAATATGATACCAAAACTCAGATTTTTTTTTGTTGTTTGAGTTTGCCACTTGACAAGCTTTTTTATCCCCATTTACATAGTGACGAAGTTTGTTAAAATGATGTTGTTCCACGTCTATTAAATCCTAAATCGTAGTACAGAAGCATAACATACTACACAGACCGACATAAGGAAATAAACTGGAAGTTGGTGTTCCATTACATTTTCGTTACTTATAATAAGCCACAGGCTCCACATAAGATTCGACAAAGCTCTTATAACTACAGCATCAGCAAGTCTGAGTGATCAGAACTAACTGCACGCCAGTGTAACTAAATCTATCTACTTTATTCAACATCTAACTTTCCATGATCTAGGACTAGGACGCATACATACATAATGAATTGGATAGGCTATATTACCCAATTTGAGTTTGAGAGTTAGATAAGGGCACATACTTGACACAAGTTCAAATTTCTTTTTGCTATTTGACAGATATTTCAAAATAAATAAAAAGTCAGAGCAATATAATTAATAGGCATTTGCTATGTTATGTTGGGTATGAATAAAATTGCAACGCTAGAGGAAAGCTTTCTCTTCCGCAAAACCATCCATGGACTTTTCCAATTTCTCAAAATAACTAAAACAAAGAATCAAGTATTTTACCAGTGGATTATACTAGTACCGTATCAAATTTATTTCTAAACTTTGGGAGTTGAATTTCTAACTTTTAGTACTTTTAGTAGCCATTGGTACCCCTATCATACGATAATCTAGGTTTTAGATGCTCCCATAAGAGTCGCTACTTTGATCAAGTGACTAGCGCCTATTCCTAGTAAAACACGAGAATTAAGTAGAGATTTGTCCCACTTTTCAATAATCTTACCAACTCCGGTAATTGGATCTTGCTCAATCTTTGATAATCCAATTCCCTCAATTATTTGTCATGTTTTTATCTATCATATGTATGAATAATACGGTTGATGTGCTTAACAGTATTTGAGATTTTGACCGTACTGAACTCCTGATGATCAATACAATCAATATTAATACCATACTCATGCCAACTAAATATTGATATCATACTGATAACACTATTCAAGACTGCTTAAAAGCTTTACAACTCCAGAACACAGCAATTTATAAAAGCATAGAATTAGTTATCATATCATATGAAATATATACAAATATGTAGCAACATGATTGGGGTGGAACCTGAAACACTATCATATTTGATCAAATACGTGGCTGCTGAAAAGGGTTGCAAAGATAGGTTAGCTAACATTAATGCAACTGCAATTATGTTGAGAAGGGCAGAGGCAATAATTTTGCTTCTTTCCATCACATTAAATAATCTCAGATCTCTGCATTTAACAATAAATAAGCTCTGCAAGAAGAATGGACCATATCTTAGCAAATTACAGTTGCCGAGTGGAAACAAATATAGATTCACGTGACATGATTGATTAATCACAGGGAAAGTTTTCCTAATAAGCTAATATATAAAGCTTAGCTTAGCTTAGCTAAATATGCCCCACTACTAGACTACCCATCTTCCTAAAAACCACCAACCCTATACAACAAAAACAGATGCACCCAACAACTTTGGGATCATATTTCACAATGGCAATGGCTTAACGACCAGAAACAAATAATGAGGTGGTTGATATTTGGTTCCCTTCTAACTCAACTTTTCTCTTTTTTGCCTTATCAAGACGTGCTCTACGAACAGCTTCTTGGATTTGACGATCGTGATCCTTCAGCATCTGATCCATGTTGCCTGATGGAACCAATAATGGACCAGAATAGTGAATTTTATGACCCTTTGACCCATATCCGAGCTGCAAATGAACAATCATCATGCATCAGACAGATACTTGAAATGGATAAAAGTTATTAGCAAGCTAGCAAAAGACAATCAATCATCAAGGCGGGAAAAGAAAAAAAAAAACAGGTTCTTACTAGAACTGGATCTTTGTTGTTACTTCTTCCATCTTCTTTCAGCTGCATGGTATGTTCTGGACCATGTTGAATAAAGGATTCCGAGGCCTCTTTAAGAGACCCTGGAAATCTTGCAATCATTTTTGGAGCGTCTGATTGCGAAGAACCAGATCTTTCTCTGCGATCTTCAGATATAAGACTACTTCGCCTTGCTGCCACTAAACCTGACATCACTGACAAATCAGCCCCAGCAGAAACTTTTGGAGCATCATCCAGGTTTTTCCCAGACTTTGCCCATGCAGCCCGGTGAGCCAGTGGCCCTGAATGGGAGGCTCTCTTGTGATGATTGCCCATTGACTCTGCATTCGATTCTACTGCTTGTGATGGTCTAGGTGGATCTATAGGAAAGCCTGAGGCTACTTCTTCAGGATGAGGATTAAACTTCTCACTCCGGCTCTTCGAATTGGATTGACTTTGTCTTTTCTGAGATATAAAAGCAATGTTAGTAATGTCAAATTAATGTAACTGTTCTAAAAGAGGAAAACTTGATTAAAAAAGAATGACAAACTATATTAAATTGTTCAAGTAAAAACTTCTAAGCAAAAAATTGAATTGAAATTGTCTTTTTCCCTTTTTTGTTAGAAGGCTAGCACAAGAGGGAAGAAGCAAGAACAAAATCAAGTGGCACCGTATCAGCTACCTGGATATCTAATCCATCTAGTAGTAAATAATCACTCAAATCAATATCGTAACAGACTTCAACAAAAATTCAGTTGGCATATCACTATGCATGGCATACAAGTGAGGAAAAGAAAACTATGACTTGAAATTTTCTAACAAATGCCTATCCAAATCTATCTCCCCTTACAACATCTTCAGGCAACTAGATCTCATAGACGCAAAAGAATATGGACATGCCAACAATTAACAGACTAAGTTCTGTACTAAGGTAATTATTTATGCACTTCCAACTGCCCTTAATCAAATTACAAACCAATAGAAGAAGCATTTGTTTATAAAATGCCTATTTCTCAGGCCAAAACTAAATAAACGATGTTATCAAAACTTTTGGGGATAGGTATGCAAATTGGCCTGATTTAGTAGGGAGAGGCTTCTGAATTGGTCTCAAATGGTCACCAGCGAGCATCGGAAGACATTAATGTATTTTATGCTTTGTACCTTGTTGCCAAGATTGACGTTTAAAGGTATCTTAGTATTTTAGACAAGATCAAATGGAGGATCACCAATTCACACTTCATAATTTTCTTGTTGCTGCTGTCCTAGGCACTTCATCTTTGGGCTTAATCAGGTTATGCGCTAAAGCATCAACTAAATTGATCATTACCGCAGCAAGAGCATTGAGCACTGTCCCTCAAACTGTGGGAGAAGAAGACATTCACATATGGCTTCAACCAGTGAGGTCACTACAACTGACTCATTATCAATTCTTCCTGCTTCTTCCACCTTGATTTTACTAAGTTTTTCAGAATCAGAAGTTAGATTCTGCTTCCTTTTATTATTTTCATTTTCAATTCCTTTCAGGGGTCAATGTATGCTTATTACAAGTTTATAGAAGCTTGCCCTTGCTTGAAAGAAGAATTGGGAGAAAGAATTATATATCAACAATGTTCAAAAAGAGTGGGATGATTTTAATAACATGCCTAGAATGGGATGGGACTAAGCACTTAAAACAAGTTAGAACAGCATGCCATTAAGCTTTAAAACCAAACCTATGCAGCAGAAAAGGCTTAATTTGATGTTTTTGAATTTCGTTAAGATTAAAGATCTTGCAAGTTGTGACAATGGTCAACATCTTGATGCATACATTAGTTAAGGATGCCCATCACCAAACATGTTGAACAAAAAGAAAGGGAAGGGGAAACGAATAACCAAATTATAAGTTACCTGCATTGACAAGAGTAATTCGGCATTAGCATCAGGTGCTGGGACAGCTCGAGACTCTCTTGTTGCTCTCCTATCAAGTTCAGGTCTCTGGCCTTTTGTTCCTGTTGCTCCTTGTCTACCAATACAAACGAAAGTAATTTATTAGCACTTGTATCAGCCACTCAAGATTTCAGAACATTATGGCAGCAGTAGCCGAATGGCTAAATAATATAAAAATAGCTCATCCAGTAAAAGCAAACACCCAGTTTACATCAGTCCAACATAGGCTGAAGAACAAATAGATCCAATTATTTGATGGCTGGAATGACATGCAATTACGAGTTCTTCGATGATCCTTTTGAAACACTCAATTTTCTTTGGATGTAAAGTATCCAAAGAGTTCAAAGAAAAATTCTCCCTAAGAAGTATGATACTTAGATATGGTAAGTACCTTCCACCTCCTCCCCCCCCACAAAAAAAAAGAAAAGAAAAAAAATTAAAGAATATTAACATTGTAGAGCAATTCAATATAAAATATGAACCTTCTAGCTTCCTCATCCCTCATTTTTGCGTCAAACTCTTTGCTTGGAGGATACTTTGGCAAGCTTGAAGGATCGCAGGGAAGAGGTTTTGTCATAAAGAACTGAAAAACATAAGCAAAAACAAGTTAAGGATGCTACATAATATTCAGAAATAATTAGAATAGAAAAGTGAAAAAATGTGATTTAGGACTAAAAGAAGTGCATCCTACCATTTATAAAATGCATACACAGTTGTCGTTACTATTCTGAATGAGATTTTGCAGATTAAAATTTCCAAAGTCATAATGGCTTAGATGAGAAGGTAGTAAAGCACTAATTTTCTTGCATCTGAAGACAACAGGGGATAGAAAGAAAAAAACCTAGGTGGTCACACAAGCCAAGAGTTTTGGGTTTCAAGTTTCATATTTAAACTCTGGCACAAACTCTTCAAAAGCCTGACCTACCTGGAGGCTCACGTGAGCACACGACGGTTAACCATGATAGATGACTGTCTAGCATACAGCAATCATGCCCATAAATACCATTAAAATTGATCATGAATAAATGAAATATGGTAGAACAAAGTTCTGATCTAGTTTTCTAACAAAGAACATGAGCAATTTGTCTTTAGATACTACAATGTGTCTTACCCTCTGAATGAAAATAAGTTTACTTTATATACTTTTAGCAACAATGACAACATTCGCAGAAAATGAATATAAGAATTGAAAAAGGAAAACAGCTAATACAAGCATTGAATTCGTGTCATCTTGCTAAAATAATCAAGTCATTTTGCAAAAGAACCACTTCTACCAACATAAACATTCACCCTGTGGCACCATCCCCCTGAAAGAGAGGGGAAGAATAGGCATGCTAGCTGACATGCATGGATTATAATTGTCTAAAATTTTAAAAGAACATAATTTCTCAAAAAATTATACCTCACTCTTGAGAGCAGAAGCTGCAGATCCACGATCAGCAGGGTCAATTGAAAGTAAGGTCTCCATGAGTGCTAAAGCTGGTGCAGGAAATTCCTTAAATGTTTCTGCAACACAGCGTCTATAAGGCTGCTGGGGCTTAAAAATGGTTGCATGAGGCAACTTTGATTTTCTCCAATAATCTTCGGAAGGTGAGCCACAAAGTTTGAAAATTTTATGCAACTGCTCCACCTATAAAGCAGAAAGACACAGACCTCAATCAATTTTTTTTTTTGGGGGGGGGGGGGGCAACCAAAGCTTTGCATTTAACAGTGTAACAAAACCATGTCAGATAGCCACAAACAAGACGAGGGAGACAAAAAAAATTCATGATAATAGCTCTCTCACGTAAACATAAACAAATTCCTAATTGAAAAATGAGATAATGATAACCATGAAATCCAGCATCCATAAACTGAAACTTCCGAAGTTTACATTAAAAATATTTTAATAGCCATACATGTCACCACTCAAATTTATTTGCTCAAATATGCATAAAAGTCATTATTTTTCAGCTAGAGAGAAGCCCATATAACACAGTATATAATTAGCTAATGCAACTGCTTAAAAATTGCGTCAGTTCACTCTATCAGAGGTTAGACTATATCTACCAAATCTTCATGAGCGCTCAGGTCGCAGGCACATTCAACAGAATCAAAACAAAACAAAATCTAGAAAAACAATAAAAGAAATGGAAGTGCCATGAAGTACAAGTAAAGGGCATGCATCAAAAATAAAGGTCAATCCGACACCATATACTGCTTTGAAAACCAGCTTTTACCAGCCAGGAAAAACATTGTTATGGGGAAAACGTCTTAAACAAACTATATCTACAAGAACCCTCAGCTCCCTAATAATCCCAGTGGCAGCACACCCTGATTAGATGTGCAGTAGTTTGGCAGTTTTAAGGATCAAAATAAACTTCTGAACAGATCAAGAAATCTCCAAGAAAATCTAATGAGTGGTGACAATCTCCTAGTCAGCAGTCAGAATTGAAAAAGAGTCTCCCCCTACTAAGTAAAGCATATCAATTCCACTTAATGCGATGGCCCTCTCTCACTCTCTCTCTCTCTCTCACACACACACACACATACTCCACCATGGACCTCAAGATTTTATTCAGATGTTAGATTTCACTAAAGATTACTGCATATTCTGACAATTTGCTTTTCGCTATTTCACCAGTGAGCCTGAACCTGCCTAAAAGCATCCCAAAATATAGTTCAAACAAATCAATCAGCTCTAAGTTGGCTCCCAAGATATCGTTGATTCATATCTAAGTTGGCTCTCAAGATACCATTGATTCTAAACTCACTGAAGACTCCTGCAATAGCAACAGCTTGCTTCGGGCTGCTTTTATCAA
>JAQSVH010226668.1:0-13288 GCA_029448705.1 Adansonia digitata
AAAAAAATTACAATTTAAATATTAAACTGGCATAAATAATTAAGTGGACAGTATCGGTGCATCAATGAAAGTATGAAACCCCCTTGAGAGTTAAAACTCTACACTATATGCATGAATATAAGAATATGTCGTAATTCATAACTATTTGTCAAATCTAAACCCTAACCCTAAAACTCAATTTAAGTTATAAATAAATTTTTTGAATAAAAATGTCACACTGTGAACGACGATCCAATCTGATCCATATGAATACTGAGCCGAGTCACAGTCCAAGCCCAACTTTTAATCCAATATAACTTCCAATACCATTTCTACTTCAGTCTTCAGAAGATTTTAACTTTTTGCAGTTTTGCTCCGTTAATAAATGGTTAAAAAGTGCAAATGCTGAATGCACGCTTGAATTGGTGAGATAAAACATGGCGCTTTGCACCAGAGTCCCTCACCGGCTGCATCAGTTCCGCAGCTTCGTGGACGCCAGGATCAAATGGGTTCGTGAACCATACCTCGACATTGCCGTCGAAAGAGAGAAAAACGTCAAAGAAATCCTTTCCCTCAAGAACCAAATCGTCTCCTCTCCCTCCAATGCCCTCCCCCTTTCCTCCCTCTCCCCTCTCAAAGCCCACTTCAATCTGCCCACCTCTGCCTCTAAGCTTTTTCAAAAGTACCGTTCCATTTTCTCCCTGTTCCAACCCTCTCCTTCTCTTCCACTCCACGTCAGGCTCACCCCTCAAGCCATGACTCTGCACAAAGAGGAGTTAGCCATTCACAACTCTCCCTCTCATCGAAACGACGCCGTAAACAGGTTAGCTAAGCTGTTAATGCTAACTAAAGCAGTTAGGCTGCCGTTACTTATCGTAGACAAGTTCAAATTTGATCTTGGCCTTCCCTCTAATTACATTACTTTTCTTCTTTCTGATTATCCTGAATATTTTCAAATTTGTGAATATAAAAATCCTGTTGATGGAAAAGAAACCCTTTTTTTGGAGCTTATTTCTTGGAGGAAAGAACTTGCCATTTCCGAAATGGAAAAGAGAGCGTCGCTTTTTAACAACATGGAAGTGAAAAAAGGATTGCCGTTAAGGTTTTCGATGAAACTACCCAACGGGTTTGATTTAGAGAAGAAAGTGAAGAATTGGGTAGACACATGGCAAGATTTGCCTTACATTTCACCTTACGAGAACGCATTTCATTTGGGGACCAATAGCGACCAGGCGGAGAAATGGACTGTGGCGGTGCTTCACGAGTTGTTGTGGCTGCTGGTGTCAAAGAAGACGGAAGGAAAGAATCTGTTTTGCTTGGGAGAGTATTTAGGGTTTGAGAATCGATTTAAGAAGGCGGTGATGCATTTTCCAGGGATTTTTTATGTTTCAAACAAGATTGGGACGCAGACTGTGGTGCTTAAGGAAGCTTATAGGAAAGATTTCTTGATGGAGAAGCATCCGTTGATGGGTATGCGGTTTAGGTATATTCATCTTATGAATAAGGTGGCAAAGTTTCCAAAAAGAGATGGTATTCTAGCGTTTAGAAAGAAAAGAAAGGTTATGCCGAATGCTGGTAATGGAGAAGTTATGAAAGAAGATGATAAAGAGTAGGAAGGAAAATAAGGATTTAACTGTGTCGTCTGGTTCAGAGTTTAACGATAGTTTCAATGATGAGAGTATTAAAACAGAGGTAATGAATACGTAGGATGAAAAGGATACACCAGGATATGAATAAAGATCCCTGAGATACAAGCTTGAGATGAGAAAGTTGAGAATTCTGCTAGAGCAAGCTTGATTGCGGGTACTTTCTTCGACTATCAATGCGTTTGAACTGCACCTCTGCAAGAGAAATAAGCTTAAAATCGGGCATTGTCTTAGAATGATGTTCAACTTCTGTAAGTGATTATGAGACAGGGAAGATGATGAGGTGAATGGGGGGGAGCAACATAATTGTGCAATCGATGTGAAGCAGAATGTTTAGAAATTAAAATTAGGTAATAACTTTGAGAAGAAATAACATATGACAGCTTAGAATTATCAAGCATAAAAATTACAGAAGGCATTAGCTCAACAGGGGACTGTACTTGAAAAATACTAGAATTAAACAGCGGAGCTGTTTCACAGTAAATTATGTGGAAGTTCACTCTGCAGAAAGTGTCCTTAAGGTGAATTTGGATGTTTGCTAAACCTTGATTTGTGGTTGTATAGGCTCTGATTAGCTGATGTCTATTCTAGGAAAATTGTATACTGATTCTTCCTTCTTATTGCTTTCTTTTTGCTCCATACAAAGAATTCGAGCTTGAAGTTTCTAAAATTATCATGTGCTTAGTATTTACAAATCAGCTCTTGGTGCAATTGTGCTTTTCAAGTTTCACACTCTATGATGATGCTGTTGAATGTGTAAACTAGGGATAGGTATCATGGTCCAATCCCTTGAGAACTTGATTAGTTCATACACAGGAAGACAGAGATGGCTAAGTGTAACATTTGTTTAATACTGCCAGAAATTGATTGCCAAAATGAGTACTCTTTCTTTTTGGTATAAAGGAAGGTCTAGTAACTAGTCTGTCAAGAACTTTGGTTATGGAACTTAGAGAAATATTATAAGAACTGCTTCAAGGAATTGAAGTGGTAGTTCTCCAACTGATGTCAAAACTTTTGTTTAAATCTGGTGGTGCATGAAAGGAATCATCATCACAATTTCACAAATCTTAAGGAGAAACCTTATAGCAATTGCAAAACATTGTGAAGATGTGGAAATTGAACTGTAAAGAAAGAATTTACTGTTATTTTCAATAAAACCATCATATATTGTTTACTGTCATCTAGTGAGAGTGATTTGATGCAGGTAGGAGCAGCAAGCATGGGAGCCATTGGTGGTGGGTCTTTGTACTATCCTTGTCCTTGCCTTGCCTTCTTTTCTCTTATAATTTCATTTCATTGCCATAAGTATGACTTTTGCAAGCATTTGACAAACGCAGCAATCAAGTTTTTCCAGCTAAGAAGGTCCCAAACCACGTGATTCCTATCTTGCCTTTGCTGTTGCCAGCTATGAAAAATACCCCACTATCCTAATTCCAATATCCTTTTTATTAACGCTGGGATTTCATTTCAGTTTGCAAACCATACCCTTATTAATGTCTGATATCTGAATCTGATTTCTTTATTTATATATATGGGGAAAGCTTAACGATTGACTATAGAATCGGTTAACTTGACAAAAATGAAAATAATGTGTAATTATTATAATATATATTTTTGAATGTAGAGAAAGTGATTAACTAAATGTAAAAACTTTCTTAGAAGGGAAAGTAAAAGATCCATAACGGGTGCTTGCACCTGTTAACTGGACGTTATATATATATATATATATATATATATATATATGTAGTTGAAGTAGTTAGTGTTTGATTTTGATCACTAAAATTGAGAGTGTAACATTTTATTAATAGATCATGTCTTTTGTTTTAAGTATAGTATGTTTTTTAATTAGAAAATGCTAGAAAAAAATCCCCATTTTTACTCGAAGAGAATCCAAAATGATTTCTTAGGACTTAATTATGTTTAATTAATTTTATTGAAGCTATGAAAGATAGATAAGAGGAAGCGTTGATCAATATTGCCTTATTTGTAAGGCAAAGAAATATATATATATATATACACACATATATATATATATATTAGCTGGAGTATCTTTTCCATAAATCAAAAATGCATAAAGCACGTCTGGCATACAAGAAATACCCCATTAATCAAAAAATATTGAGTTCTGCCTGCCAATCTATTGTTATTTATATCTAATAAATCAAAATATAATGTGTAATTAATGCAGTTTTTGAGTTAAACTAAGATGATATTTTAAGTATGTGTTTTTTTTTAATTAATACATTTTTTAAAATAAATGATTTAAAATTTTAATTGATTTTAAAGGGTGTTTATATATATCTATATATATAAAAAGAGAGCACGTCACTTGCATTAATTATATTATAATAAATTAATTAATATTTAAAATGATGTAAAATTTTTAAAAAAAATTATATGAAATTCATATTTATAAATAATAAATTTTTATATAATTTTTAATTATAATTAAATTATTAAAATATTATAATAAAAATATTATTAGAAAATGCTCTTACATGTAAACAAAAATATTTGTCACCACCGACAACAACTTTTGCACGAGTTAAATTTACCCAGCAGAAGGAGTGACATGCAAATCACGTGCTTCAAATTATATATAGAAAAAAGTAATTTTGGGGGGATAAGATCGACCCCACAGTCTGACCAAGCGAAAAGAAACAAAATATGAAAAGCAAAAATTAAAAATAAAAAAAAAAATCTTTTATTATTCTTCTCCGACAATATGTTGTCTCTTTGTATAATTTTTTTTTAAAAATGTTTACAATTCAAATTAAATAAATTTTAAATTAAGTTAAATTTAAATTAAATTATATATATTAATAATATTATATATTTATTTAAATTTTTTTAATTAAAAATATTAATTTTAAATTTTATTTAAATTTACTTATATTTATAAATAATTCATTTAAATTTATTTATATTTTTTTGAAAATTAATTTTAAAAACATATTATTTTATTTAATCTTTATGTAAATTTATGTTTCTTTCTCTTATAATAAAGATCTTAAATACATAAATACAAATATAAACATAAAAATAATATATTATATATTATATAATTAAAAATAAATAAATTGTACTCGAACCTTGAATGGTTGAATTTAAAAGTTAAGATTTTTTTAAAGTAGATTTTTTTTAATTTTTGAATTTAATATTTTTTTTTAAACTTCCGACCTTCTCAAATAATAATATTTAATATTATTTTTAATATTTAACGTAAAAATTCTATTTTTTTAAACAGTTGGCTTTGCATTTCTATCCAGGAAAATTAAAATATTTTATCATCATTTTTCTCGTTACTAAAGTTCTTTTAGCTCTTATAAAAGGGGATCCTTATGCAACTCGTTTGGCCAAAGTATGCCCTTGCAATTTTGCATAGTTTGATTGGCAACATTTCAAGTCAGAAGTGTTGATCGTCGAGAGAAGAGAAGAAAAAAAAAAGAGAGAATTGTTTGAGAAAGAGAGGAAGAGAAAGTATGGGAAATGTAGGAGGAGAAATAGAAGAGATGCAATGGTTGTCTTCTTCTTCTTCTTCTTCTTCTTCTTCTTCAATGTCAACCTCGCCAACAACAACACTGCCTTTATTATCTTTGAATCATGTTTCTTTTGTTTGCAAATCTGTGAACGAATCAGTGAGTTTTTACGAGCAAGTGTTGGGATTTGTTCTCATTAAACGCCCTTCCTCTTTCAAATTTGAAGGAGCTTGGTATGCTTTACTGTACCAATTTTTAACTTTGAAACTTTTCTTAATTTTGTTTGTTAAAGATCATAATTAAGTTAAGCTGCGTTGTTTCTTAATTCTTCTTTTACCGTTTAAGATCATAAAAATCTTCATGTTTGATATCTCAAAAGAGCTTATGCTTCAGGTTTGAAGCATTCACTCTTCACATAGATTTCATCGAATGACGATGTTCTTCCTTCCTTCCTTCCTTCCTTTCTTTCTTTCTTTCTTCTGAACAGATCAATTAATAGTCCTTCTTATAGCAATGGACTTGTTGTTTGCCATATTGATTTCAAAGTCAAAAAATTTCCTTAAAGATATCTTGAAATTTGTGAATTTTATTATAATTGAAAATTGGAAAAATGGGTATTACTATTTCAGGTTGTTCAACCACGGAATCGGCATCCACTTGCTAGAATCAGAAAGTGTTCCGGCAAAGAAAGGAAAAATCAATCCAAAAGACAACCATATTTCGTTCCAATGCTCGGACATGAAGCTGGTGATGCGAAAACTGGAAGAGATGAAAATCGAGTACGTGACAGCAGTAGTGGAAGAAGGAGGGATCCAAGTAGATCAGTTGTTCTTCCACGATCCTGATGGCTACATGATTGAGATTTGCAATTGTCAAAACCTTCCTGTTCTTCCACTTGCATCATCTTGCCCTCTCAAGCTACCCAATTCTTCTAGCAGGAACAGTGCGGTTTCTTCATTATATGGTTAGCTTCTTTTTTATGCATTAATTTACTATATTTTTATTCTTGTAAATGCCTGGAGAAAGCTGACTGTATGTAAGCATGTATTGACAAAACTACAGGGAAGCAAAGCAGGGAGACATCTTGTTCTGGGATGGCGGCAATGATGATGGAAAATTTGGTGATTGACTTGTTGAACATATCAATTTGACGTCAGCTGAACAAAGATCAGGGATTGATGCGATTTCGTATAATGTGAGAAAAAATTGTAATTCGAGTAGAACATGGTCGTGTAAGTTGTCATTTTGTCCAGCGTCTGCTGTATTTCATCAACATTATTACTGATTTTTTTAATTTCCATTATGCAAGCTTGAAATGGGGTGTTTTAGAGTTTTAGAGGGTACAACAAATATCAATACAAAAATGTAAAATTGGCTTTGAAAAACGATACATCATCTTCTTCATTTTTGTGTCTATCCGGTATCAAAATGAAAGAAATCCCAGAACTCGGAAAGATAGTTTCAATGGATTTATCTACATCACCTTTGGCTTTGAGCAAAAAAAATCAAACTCATTTATTGCAACAATCTTGTACGGTAGTACAACATAATTGCCGACGTTAAAAGCCCAACATTAAGGCTTCTACCTAACTTTCATTAAGATATTTTTTTCAGTACAACTATTGTTATTGGTTACAATTATGTGGCAGTGAAAAAGATGGTAGGGATTGAGGAGGATGATAGTTATAGCACAATGACAGAGGAAGTTACCTATCCTACATATTCAAGAACCAGATGAGATGACAACAAAAACATCGTCAAGAGACCATTTTCTTGGTTCCGACTTTTTTGGAGGGTTGATAATTGCACGCTCGGAATTTGCAAGGCGATAACCAATGACAATTTCTTGTCTTTGCCGACCCCTGATCATTATATCATAAAAGCATAACTCTTCCTGGTCAAATAAATAGAATTCCGCTGGTTTGATACACATCTCATTCCCCTGAAAAAAAAAAAGGAAAAAAAGGTTAGAAGTTTAGCAAATATTTATTTTGAAAGCAACAATGGTATCGATTTTCTGCCTAAACATTCCTTATCAGAAAACGGAGTGCAAGAGTTACCTCCTCTGCAAAGAGTTCCTCGAGAACACGGTTTATTTGCTTGTCTTCAGCCACCATTGCCAGTGCCATGCTTACAAGCTCATTTGATAGCACATAATCACTGATTCTGGAGACTGAAACCAGGTTCCTTGTCCTAGAGTCCAGAATTTCACTAATTATTATCGATTTATCTGAGGCTTGCTGCATTTCACGGATCCAAGAGCTGTGAGAGAAACCAGCCAGCCTTAAAGAAGTTGACTTTGTATCCTTGTAAGGGAGACGTTTTGACTGCAATCCACAAAAGAGGCAACGGTACTAGTCCTCATCAGGATTTTCAACATGTAACGAAACTAATGCCACTTTAAAGATTGTTTATGCTATAGGAAATTGGTAATCTTAAGGGTTTAGGTAACCTAATTTGTTTGCATAAGCTGAAAGACAGCATAGAAATTACCTGTATGTCTCGAATAAGGAGAAGGGTGGCAAGAGATCTCGAGTCTGAATGCACTACAGAGTCCTCCAGTGACTCATCTGCAAGAATTAAGATCTGTCCTTTAGAGTTAGCAATCAGTTGATTTACTATTGGAAGGACTAAAACAACAACTATGAATACCGGAGTGAGGTAACAGAAATTAAAGGTACTTTTGGGTAAGACCAACTTGAGAAAGCTGAAAAGAAGAGGGGATATAAAAACTTACAGAATCAAAAGTCTCCAGAGGGAGATTTTCTAAATGCCTTCTAATGACGGCATTTCCCTCACGGTGGACAAGTTTTATGTTTTCTAATCCAGAAACATCAAGTCCACCATCAATCAGTTTCTTCTCTCTTTCTTTTTCCGGAACCTCATTAAACATCCACAGCTCTGAACCTGGGGCCAGAAATGCCTCCAGAACCTGAAAACTTAAACATGGGTCCACTTATCAAGAAGGATGTCATTGATATAGAGTACCTGGAAAGTAGAAACTCAAAATATCTTAAATTTTTATAACTTCTTAGTTCCATACGCATTGAATTCTTTTTACGTAGATATAATATGAAGCATGATTTTCTAATGCATTCTAACAAAAGGAGCAATCAAACGTAATAGCATAAATTCTGGACAATAAGCAAGTCATTACCAAAATCATATCATCAATATCACGTCGCCATCCACAAAACAGTATCTTCTCCGGATATTTCGGGAGTTCAGGTACTTTTGGGAAACCAACTCTATGCACCTGTATGCAGTATGTCAAACAAGAAAAGACACTTGAAGGACCCTTGTTCTAGACATCTAGTATACAGAAGTGACAGGATTAAAGAAGAAACAAAAGCGTTGGTAGCATTTGATGCTGCATAGATATGCTTTTTATTAACTAGATATAATTTTGAACAAGGTTTTAGAAAATCTGTAAAACTTTAAGCTTTGAAACTTCTCAAAGTACTAATGATTTAACTTTCAAGAATCCTGCCTACGTACATATATCCATTTTCCAGCTACAGTGATTAAAAGAAAATTACCTCCGGTAGGGGACCGGGAGCATAAGTGTCATCATCCTCGGCTATTACGAGGACTTCATCCCCTTCTTTTAGTATATAATTATCATCTGGATTTAGGATTATCTTCCCATTATCTGCAGCAACCTTGACTCCACAAGGAACTGCATCAGGAAATGAAATGAGCACATCTTCAAATTGCATACCATCCAATTGAGGCCACCTTTTGATGTAAAACTCATCATTCTCAAACCCCAATATATCCTCCCATATCTGACAATACAAAACTAAAAATTAATTTTCAATCGATAAAAATCTTGGGATAAGTGTTTGCTTAGAATTATGAAAATATGCTATCAATCCGAAGGTTATAAAAATCCAAACAAAGACAATGCACAAAAATTATAATATTCATATTATTCAAACAGAAATGTGAAATGAGGAATAAAACGTCCAGTAATGTATTTGAACATCTATAATAAATTTTTAATGATACAAGGAAAATAGCACAAAGGTGAATGTCTAAAAACAATTACTTGGCTGTTAAGCAACAATATAGAATTTGAGAATAGCAGGGTGCTGAATGTTGTGGTGGATAAGTAACAACCATGATGAGGCAAAGGGCTGAATTAAACAGGTGAGAAAAGCAAAAACTAATGGTTGATATAATAAATTCCATAAGTACAAGATTAGCAGTGATGCTTTTAAGAGTCTCAAGTGTTAAAAGAAAAGGGCAAGACTAAAAATAATGCAAATGGAGGTTCTGAGAAAAGCAATTCAGCACATAACATGGAAAATAGTCTAACCATTTAATCCAACCAAGATTTATGTAGCCGAACTAAAATGAGTGCAAGAACTTATCACAAGTAACAAAATTTGCGGAATTTCATTGATAATTACAATAGATATACTACGATGAATAACAAAAGAAGATCTCTGTCCTCGATTACTTCATATATAATTTAAAAGTGCAATCTAAATAATCAAATAACCTGTGCCAGGCCAGGCTGCAGGGCACATTGTATCATCAAGCGCCCAATCACATCATGTGCAACAACAGTTTCAATGAGATCTCCTCCGACAAGCTTCACCAGTGGCTCATTGTCAAGGTCACTCATCTCCACCACAACATGACCCCTTAAACCCTCCCTAACTCCTGTTAGACTGAGCACAACCCTCAAGGCACGTGCATCACTCTGGTAATAAGAATACAGAATCATTAATGTTTCCCATGAAATAACAGAAGAAACATGATGAAACTGAAAGTTTGAGCAACCTGATCTGCATTTTCATCGGATGCCAATACAATGATGGCACGTGCTTTTGAGACAGAGACCTGTAATTGATAAAAAATTAATCCAGATTCAGTTGCACAATGACCAAAAACCAGGGGGGTGAGATGAAAAGATCAAAATATATAAATGAAGGCAACAAACACATAATGTTCTTCAGGGTTCATTTGGCATCCATTTATTTCTTAACTGATTCAAGCCCTCAACATATGTTTGGAAATAAAAAGAAGTTAACAATAACAATGTCAAATTACCTTCTTTAAATCAGCTAGTATCAGAGGACTTCCACTCCTGCATATGACAGATGTCCCCATGAAGTCAAATTCCAGCTTTGCTATATCCATCTCCATTTCCTCCTTGTCCCTTTCTGAAAGTACGACAACCACTCCGCCACCTACACTTTTGTTTGCTATTGCAAGTTGCTTCAAAAGTGAACCCTACAACAAAGAAGATAATTGCTTAAACTCTAAGCTTTCTATCTCGAAACCATTGACATCAGCCGTCTAGGGATTTAGTACCACTTCAAGACTGTGCAGGAAACCTTTATATTATAAATCAATTTATCACGGAAAGAAGGATATTCAAGAGAATTACCAATTTGTCGCTCCATCCAAGAATCAGTATATGGTTCTTTTCAATGACTTCACTCTTTCCCTTTCGGAGTGAATCAACCTTTTCTGAGATAGCATCTGAGACAAGCCCAAGCATCATGGCAAATATCAGCATGCCTCCAGAACTTATAGAAACAGAAACAATCCTAGGACCAGTTCCAACACTATCAGCATGATTTCCAGAGTCAGCCACAAAAGTCCATGAAAGCCAAACAGCTTCAGCAAGGCTGCCATCGCTGACCGCATACAATGCCAAGCCACCAAATCCTATAAGAAATATTGTTGCAAAAAGGAGCGCAAGCAGCTTTGCATAAGGATATACAGAGAAACAAACATCCACCATATATGCAATTCTCTTCTTCAACGGAACCTCCTCCTTGTTAGGCTTTGTTCTTTTGGGGATATTCTTTACTTGCGGAAGATAATCAAGACATTTGTACAACACAAAAGGCATCATGAATGTGAACACCACAGTCCATAAAGCAACAGTTCTACTGTCAGCGTTACCCAAAAATTTATATGAACTATCATCTTCAGGCTGAAAAACTTCATTGCCGTTGTTACCAACAAAATCGGCTTCATTACACGATCTACGAAGGTTAATATTCTCTTCCTGCAAGCATATGTTACCAACTACAATATTTGATGAACAATTACCAAATTAAATGTTCTAGAAGACACATCAGGAATTCTTGACTACAAAAATGTTGGCTTTCTACAACAAATATAAACGAAAAACTAAGCCAAAAATAGCTCATTTCAGTTCAATTTCTTGGAAACTAAAAACTAGAGACGTCAGCTTCGAGTTTTTTCTCTGTTCCAGTTCCTTGCCATTTAAGCATCCAAGTAAAAGGTACATTCTCTAACTATCTGCTCTTTTTTAATTAGAGATTAATATTTCATTACTAACAAAATAATAATGATTAACAGCACGTACCTCTAGTCTCGCAACTTTATTTCGCAGCTGAATTACATAACTTACAGGAAATATACAACTGAAAATGATCTGCAATAATAATGATAAAAAAATGTTAGAACAACAATATCGAATTTAACTGATTTTCTTGCCCTTTTTTTTCATGTACGACATGACTAAAATGACTCTTTTAGATTTAGTATTTTTGTTATTTTCCTTACCAGACAAAAGAAGAAATAACGCTTCAATTTCATCCCTCGAATCATCCTCGAGCTCGACGAACTCACCGAACTCAACTCAGTCATCCTCGTCGTCGTTGAAACTTGGCTCGCCAAAGTTTTCAGTTCCTCCTTGTTTTTAGGAGTGTCAGTCTGTTGCTTCTCATCCACTGACTTACCCTGCATCTCATCCATTAATCGCTCCTCCCCTCCTCGACTCGGCGACTTGGACGCCGACTTAATCGTCACAACCCGTTTCCTCGCCGCATGGGGCCCAAGAAATGGTGGATACAACCAATCCCTATCCGAGAGGCTATTCACATCAATGTTATTGGGATTAGTACTAGCATCATTGCTCCCACTACTGTGCTGGGCAGCATAAGCATCGGTGTCAACGGAGGCGCGGGGATCGGGCGACGGAGGAAGACTGGTGACGCGACGAACGGCGGGGAAGAGGGGGCCTGGAAAGTGCGGTGTGGAGCGTGGATCATCCGTTGGTATAGTTTTGAACTTCTTCAGCACCGGTGGCCTCTCCGCTTTCTTCGGGCTAAGGTTTCGTGGCGGTTGAATCGAAGTCGATTCTCCAGAGCCACCGTTGCTTCGCATTGTTTTTCTATTTAAAAAAAAAATCTAAATTTAGGAGGAAAATAGCTCTCAAAAAGAGAAATTAAAATCGAGTTAGATAAGCTGAATCCATTGGAACAGATCTAAACCTTTAAAAAAGACAAAAGAAGGAAAAAAAAAATCTTTTAAAAGAGAAAAATGTGTGAGATTCAGTGGGGGAGCTTTGTGCTTCTCCTCGTCTTTTCTTTGGACAGTTGCAACTTTTTCTTTCTCTCCATGATTATAATAATTAAAAAGACACTACATGATTGAAAGGGTCGATTTTGGTAGATCTGGACCGTTAAAAAGTGTAAGAGGGAGGACCTGGACGGTTGAGATGAGTTCAAGATGCCTAGTTTAGTTTTCTAAGACACGCATCCGTTATTTTCGTTTGGGACTTTCACTTTTCACATGTTCCGTTTCACGAAGATGCTTGGAAGTTAATTTGCAACTGTCAGTCTGGAACAACAGGTATTATAAAAAAAAAAGGCTTTCTGTTAAAAGCAAAATCAGTGAATTGGTAAAGGAACATTCCAAAGATATTGGCTTCTCCGTAACTTTTGTCATGAAAGTAGGGATTTTACGCTTTGTTTTTTAATCGGGTTTGTCTTCGATAAATAGCATATAATTATAAAATTTTAAAAAATTAAAAATGATTTATCATTTTTTAAAAATTTTTTGAATGAAAAATTAACGTCAAAATTATCCATTAAAACTATATTTTTGAAAAATTTTATAGATAACATGTATTCTTAATACTATTAACTTAAACACAATATTGGCTCCAATGCTCTTAAATTCAAGATAAATAGATTTTTTTATCATCTGTTATCTTGCCTCAAAAATATAGTATTTTGTAATAATATCTTAAGTTTTTTTTTAAAATTAGTTAATATTATTTACGAAAATATTTTTGAGTTAATTAAATATGATTGGTGATAATTCTATTTATAATAAATTTTAAATATTATTATATAATAACTTTAAAAAATTGAAAATATTTACTTATTAACAATTTCCCTACTAATT